>RJWT010039725.1:0-12599 GCA_004365215.1 Cuniculus paca | reverse complement strand
CTGCTGCTGTGGACTTTTGCATTATTCATATTTCTCAAATGTTCATATTTAATTTAGTGTGAGGACCACCACCTCATTTCAACACTGCTTAAATCCACAGGAACCCACCAAAAGGAAAAAAAAAGTAAAAAGTCACCCATACTCAGTAATACTACTAAGACTTCTATTTAGATTCATAACTATTTCACATTTCTTGCTGAAACATCAAAGTTTTTCCCTAGGAAGCTAGTAATATTATATTTAACATGGAAAGACAATTTTCTTGTCCAAAAGTAGCCCCAGATTATTGAGAAAATATGCATTTTCTTTAGAAAGAAATCACAAAAAGAGAATATTAAAGTAAATCCTGATGATTACAAAAAGCTTACAGTGCTTCCATCCAATCGTGAGTAGGACAACAACTCTCATGAAATTCTCCAAGAAGAATCTATTCAACTGGTTTCTGACCCACAGCTCACTTGATCATACACTGTCTTTTGGTAAATTTTCTGTATTTCATGTTTTTATTGAACTGTTCATATATGTGTACATATACATTTACTCTTCTTCTCTGTTTATAGAATACATGCAAGTCTGTATCTTCTAGTTCCTTTGACCCACTGTGATGTGTGAAATTAGAAAAGTTACCCAATAACCAAGAGGTCTAAATCAATGAACAAATCATGAATATCCTCAGTTCTCCAAAAGAACTGAGTCCAGCTATATTATTGCAGTCTAGCTGTGGCTGTCACAAAGTCTGATGAGCCCTTGGCTTTAGTATCCTGTGCTACGCACCCAGATCCTTCTTCCCGACAGTCCCCATGGGTCAGCCTAAACCATCGTGGCAGTCACATTCCTTTTGCCAGCAACTGGCTTAAGGAGGACTCATTTCTGGCCAGTCAGATGTACATCAGTGTCCCCAGGGAGGCTCCAGGGTACATTTTCCTCCCAAGTGAAAGGGAACAGAAGTCACCAATTGCCTCCTTCTCAATTTTCTATTTTGGACACGTTCTTTGAGGATATGATGTCTGGAAAGGAAGCATCCACCTTTAAGTTCATGAGACTAGTTTGAGGACAAAAAGTCCTTGCCAAGGCCATGCAAAAGATGTTGAAGGAAAAGAATCAGAAGGATGGAAGGAATTCGTTAAGATAAGTGAGCAGCATAAGTAGCCATGAAATCACCTGTCTCCAGATTCCCTAATATGAAAATAGTAGCTGCCCTGATTCCCGGGCCTCTCTAGTCAGGGTTTCTGTTACTTACAGTTGAAAGCATTCTAAGTCTTTCACATCACTCTCACTAAAAACAGGAGTAATTACGTCTCCTTTCTTGGAGGAAGGGCAATGTGGTATAATTGAGATAACAGAAGTCATGAGCCAAACTCTAGACAGAATTCTGGCCAAGTAGTCCTAAGCAAGTTTCTTAACTTTCAGAGATTTGGTATCATTAATTGTGAAGTGTGGGCAGCAGGGAAGACTTCCTAAGAATTGAGATGTGTTGTGTACATGTTCCAACTCCCCACAAGGAAGGCAATCATTCTGCACTGCAAATATGTGCTGATAAAAAAATTAATGAAAACTGAAGAAATGATGGAGACTTCCTAAGTTTACTATTTAAAAAAAATAAAGCAGTGATATATATGCCACTTAGATATGCAGTAGATGCTCAATAAATGTGAACTCCTTGCTTGGTTTCCCTCCATGTGATCCTGGGGTGGACTAGAAGTTTCAGTGAACTTTTCTGTGAAGAGGGAAACACATCCTTGTGGCAACATTAAGAAATCAGAATTTTTCATCGCCCTCATTTGGAAACGAGAGAAATGACAGAGATGGCCACCTACGCAGGAGGCTGGAGCTCAAAGAACAGCTCTGATCAGCAGGCTGTCTATGTTGCCAGTACAAACCCACTCCCTCCGGAGCTGCTACTGCCTTTTGTTGAGCCAGTTTCCTGGTGGAGCCGTCTGATCAAATCCCTGTTCAAAGAGGCCCTGTCTTCTGGGCTGCTCCAGGTCAGGAGGTCTCTATTGCCCACAACAACCCACAACAGCCAGAGTCTTTAAAATGTGGACTCAGTTGTCATGGTGGGCAGCAATTCCCGAGCAAGTATGCATCGTGCCCTGGCAGCATTGGGGTGGTGTGGGCCTGGGGACAAGCAGCAGGCAGGCTGCACTCTGTGTTCCACAGCTGGCCTGCTGGCCACTCTCAGGGCCTACTTGGACACACATCAGAACCCACACACACACCCGTACACACACATATGCTTCCCCTCCCTGGGAATCAGATACGGTGAGGTGAATCCACCCTCAGGAGAGTTCCACACTCATCGACACCCACACACCATCTTTTCTCCTTTCTGAAGGTATGAGCACAACATGCCAACTCCTAGTACAAACTCCAGCCTGACAAGCAATGCAGAATAGTGATTAAGGACTCTGCCCTTAGCCCCCAAAATGATAACTTATATAACTGAGCGAAAGTCACTGAAACTCTTGGGCTCACTTATCTGACCTAGCTAATGAGGATAATAATAGAATTGTCCTGATAATGTGTGAAATGTGCTTAGCACTGTGCCTGGCATGTAGTAGTACTCAATAAAATGGACTCTACAAGGCCCTTTACATGTTAGCAAGAGACATCTCTTCTTACCAAAGGATAGCTCCAAATCTCTATAATGGAAACTATAGTACCCTGAAAAAAAATTGATGAGTCCATAAGAAAATGGAAAGACAGCCCCTATTCCTGACAAAATCGATATTGTCAAAATGGTCATATTGCCTAACATGATATACAGAATTAATGCAATTCCAAAAACATTCTTTGTTGAATTAGAAAAAACAATCTTAAAGTAGATATGGAACCATGGAAGACCCAGGATAAACAAAGCAATCCTGAGCAAACAGAGCGAAGGAGAAGGCATGACACTCCCACATTGCAAGATGTACTACAAAGCTACAGTAATAAAAACAGGATGGTACTTGGACAAAAATAGACATTCAGACCCATGGAAAAAAAAATAAAAGACACATAAGCAGCCCCATATACTTTTAGACATCTGATCTTTAACAAAGAGGCTAAAAACAAAAGCTCGAGAAAAGATAGCCTCTTTAACAAATTGTGCTGGGAAAACTGGTTATCTCCATGCAGAAGAATGAATTTAGACCCATATCTCTCACCTTGCACTAAAACCAAATCAAAATTGATCAAAGACCTAGATATAAAAACAGAAACACTGAATCTGGTGGAAGATAAAAGAGGCAAAACTCTTGAAGACATAGGCATAGGTATAGACAAAGACTTTCTGAATAGGACCCTAATTTTACCAGAAATAACACCAACAGCCAACAAATGTATTTCTAGCAAATTAAAAAGCTTTTACAAAGCAAAGGAAACTGTCAACAGACTGAAGAGACAACCTACAGAGTGGAAAAAACCATTTCCAGCTACTCCTCTGATAAAGGAAAAAATTTAGAACATATAAAAAAATTATATCCCAAAAAACAAAAAAAACATCAAAACATGAGAATTGAAATGAACAGACATTGATATACACAATGGAGTATTACTCAGTCTACAAACAAATAAATTTGAGTCATTTGTAGGAAAATGGATGGATCTCAAGATTGTAATGCTTAGTGAAATAAATAGGACTTCGGATAAATATCACATGGTTTCTCTTACATGAGAAATCCAAAATATAAATGATGTAAATATCAAAATAAAGGAAACAGGGAAGTAAACATTTTGGAGATGGGGAGGGGGGTTAGGGAGGGTAAGGAGGAAAGGGGAGTAAAGATGATCAAGATGTGTATATGTACCAATTTCCCAAAATGAATGCAATTACTGTGCACTGCAAAGATATACAAATCAAAACATAAAAAATAAAATAAAATAAACAAAGCAAAATCCTTCAGAGCTTATTATCTGAGGGAAGAAACAGTCTTGGAGACAAAATCAGTCATGGATTTATCATGAAAGAAAAGGAGAGGAAGCTGTGAGAAGGAATTTAGTGAGCGGTTGAGTAAAAGCATGATTTCACCGGGCTGATGGATAAGACCTCCTGCAGGGAGACAACGGGTAGGCTTGTGGAATCTCAGATACACAACAGTATCCTCACATGCACAATAGATGGGTGGTAAATCCATCCCGAGCAAAGGCAGCACTGACAGCAAGATGGGTTCTCAGAGCAGAGGGTGAAGAGCTCTCCTGATGATAACCTTGCCTCCTGAGGACAGCCTGCCCTATAATCATAATCTTCTCCAGAATGCTCCTGGGCTTTCAACGCCTTGTCCTGTACCCCTTGTGTCTCAGAGCTGTTTTCTCATAAAAGATCCGGTGCCACAGCATTCAGCAATGTAGTGCTGGACTTTGATGACCCTATTTTCCCCGTGTCCTGGAAGATAGCCTTTTAGTATTAAAGTTCAAAGTAATTTCCCACTAGATCTGCTTACTGTGATTCATTCTGCAGGCTTAATCTCCTGCTCGGCTTGCTTTTCACTGATACTGCTCTTTTAGAGAATGTCTTTGTTCTACTCAATTTTTTGAGTCATCTAAATTCAAGGAGTTCCTAGGAGACCTCAGTTTGTTGTATGTATCTGTGTAGAAAGAAGATCCCTGAGAAAGCCATCTCCCAGAATCGTATCACCTGTGCTTCTTGTTTTCAACTACAGATTCCTGTGCTGTGGAACATTACTAATGCATAGTTTACACAGTACATTTCCAACATTTTTCATTTGCTTTCTTGCTCTCTTCCATTGTGTTATTTTATTTCCAATATCCTTTGAGAATGATTTGGTGCCACTAAGCTTTTGCCCAAGGGTTTGTTCAGGTAATCACTTCCCTACCCACCCCTACCCATCTTTTGTCCATTTGTATTAGGTTCATGCTTCTCTTTCACTCAAAAATATTCCCAGCCTATGCTCCCAGGCACTTTCAGCACTCTTTTGTTCCTATGTTTTTGTTTAATGAGCACTTACTATGTATGCATAAGCCACTAAGCTAAGGGGACAAAAAGCAATTAAGATTATGGCTTCTTATTGCTATTACTAAGGACCTCACAGTCTCTGGTGGGATCAGACAGCTAAGTCACTATGTCAGGTACTATAATTTGAAGTGTTAGCAAAATATTGTAGAAATTAAGAGAAGGGGGGCCAGAGATATAGCTCAATGGCATACGTGCTTGTCGGTCAAATGCAAGGTTTTGAGTTCAATTTCTGGTATTAAAAAAAAAGAAATTAAGATGGAGATTAATTCAGCCTTAAAAGATTAAAAATAACAGCTCAGAACATTTGAGTCATTTCTGAAGGTGCTTTGTTGCTTAAGGAACAGCTCATACAAAGGTGGGTGTTCAGAGACCTGGAAGGGTTTCAAGCTAGCTGAGCCCCATACATGGGGCAATGAGAGGTAGGGACAAGAATGAGTGGAGTCTGATAAAAATCAGGTCAGGCCGAAATGCCGGTCAACCAAACAGCCAACAGAAAGACAAGTGTAACTAAGTATAAAATATTGGATAAATAAAATCCACAAGTCTGTAGTGGTAGTAAAGATAAAATATATTCTTATTTGAGATCACTGGAGGTGATTATTATACCAACATCTGAAAACAGATAGAAGGAAAGACACTAAACATTTATTCTGCATTTTAGGGAGGACGTATAGGTCATTGGAGGTGATTATTATACCAAAACAGCTGCAATTAAGAGAAGATATTAAGCATTTATGCTACATTTTTAAAAGGAAGTATGAGTCACCACTAGATGATGTGGAAAAGTTCTTCCTTATACTAACTAGAACACCAGTATGTAAATAACAGGATTAGAAAATCACCATTTTACAACCCAGAGTGAAATAACTGATTTGGGCAAATATCGCCAATGCCTACAAAAACAATGAGCTGCAAAGTTTTAGAGACCAAAATAGTCTTACAGTGTCAGAGTACTATCCCAGAGATTACCTGCAAAGGAAGAGGGAAAACATTATCTTTACAAAGGCAAGAGCTAGTGATTGTCATCTTAACCAAGAGGTAAACTATCGCTGCACCAGTGTGCAGTCCATTACTGTGTGTATTTTTGGTGTAATGTATTCCACAGTACACAGCCTCAGGTAGTATTCCTACCAGGTGTGTTTCACCCACATCTCCAGTTTATAGGAAATACAAGAGGCAGAGGAAAAAGTTAACACCAAGAAGTAGCAGTCAGACAAATCCAGAATGTGGAATGCCGTACAAGCAACTGTCCTCACTTCCTCAAAAACTCAATGTCATGAGGAGGGAAGTTTTTGTTTTTTTTTAAAAAAGATATGGAGATTACTTTTTGTTTTAAAAAAGGTGAAAGAGATACAACAACCAAATGCAATGCTGAACATTATTAAATCCCAATTTAAAAGATAATACTGTAAGATAATCTTGAGAACAATAAAGAAATCTAAATGTGACAGATACTAGATGTTACTTGGGAACCATAATTTTCTGCAGTCTGATAATGATCTTGTAATTGCATAGAAAGGCATCTTTATTTTTTGCAAGGTGTATGCTGAGTAGGAGTAAAGCATCAAGTAACTTATTTTCAAATGGCTTCACCAAATATACATATATACACACACAGATATTTATACAAAATAAATACTGTAAAAAGTTCACAATTTTAAATCTAAGAGATAGGCATATGGGGAATCACTGTACTTTTCTGTGTGTTTGATTTTTTTCATAATTGAAAAGTTCAAAAGAAGAAAAGGTGTGGTCCAATAATGGAGGATCTATTAGAATCCTCAAAGATTCTGGACTGTATTACTGAAGGGTTTCAATGAGTAACTGAAATGACCAAATTTATACTTCAGAAAGCTCAGCAATGTAGTGCACTCACTCAGCTAACATTTGCTGACCACCTACATCAAATGCTGAGTGAACTCCAAGTTAGGTTCTATGGGGAATATAAAAAGCAAAAGGTACTGGTTGGCTGTAGATAAATGGAAAAAATCATGCACAAGGTAGAGTTTTCTTATCAGAAAAAGTAACCAGGAGTACAGGTGGGAAAGGCAGATGCATGGTACAAGTATTATCTGATATTCAGCATCTGCAAAATTATCTGAGGGAAAGTGAACCTACAGGTAACTGAAAATCACCCAACAGATTTAGCCTTTGATCTCTCCTTAGTCTGGATGGCAGAGCTCCATTGCCATGAGAAATGTTGAAAAGTGTCGTATCTTCTTAAGTTAGAGTGTAGAAGGGTAACCCAATGCTGATCCAAGAGACCTGTCTCAAGTCTCCTGAAATCTACAAGGGACTACTGGCAAAGGTTTTCTTCCCTCCTAAAAACGAACACTGAGAAGGCCTCGTGTACTTCCTTACTTCTGGTCTTTAAGTGCAGTTGGGTCAGGATTTAATGCTTGAACATAGAGAATCAGGAGGGAAAATCCAAGTGAAAAGTGGTAGAGAGCTGGACTTGGAGCCCTAATAGCATTGAGCCATTGATGCAAGGCTATGACCCTGTATAACTTGACTGCTTGTTATGTTAGCAATTTTCTTCCTTTTTTCTAATCACTCATAAGCAAGTATTGATAAATAGAGCCCCAAACCTTCCCCAGCCTCCATCTGTGGGCATGTAGGATCCAGAGCCAGTCCTACGCTAGAATAGTACGGTTGAAGGGACCCTTAGCCACCACTCTGATTCCAATCAACCTTGCTTCTAATTGAGTTCCAACAGCATGTGTGCTGCTGTTTGGCATGGTAAAGAAGGTTCCCATCTTATGCCACCTCAAACTGATTGGCTAACATGCTGTTCAGAGTTAAATAGAGGTTCTGCGCGAACAAGTGCGTAGATACAGAAAGCCAGATATCTTCCCTGGACAAGATGTACACTATCCCATGTACAGATGGCGTCTTACTTTGCTTGTTGCTGAGACAAAATACCAACAACACCCAAAGTTAAAGGAGGAAAGGTTTATTTAGCAACGGTGTGTAGAAGTTTCGGTCCATAATCGGCTGGCTCCAAGGCAGGGTGGCATCACAGAGGAGAAACAGTTCATAGTGGGCAGAGGTAGCAAAGCACCACAGAATGACCATAGCTCTTTCTATCCCATGATACTTAGGGCAGGTAGCACTCACACCCTTAATCCTAGCTCCCTTGATCCTAGCATTGCACCATGAATCAATCCCAGCATCACACACTCTAGATCCAGCCACCTCATGCAGCCTATGACTGCATGAGGCTTTGGATGGGGGTGGGGGGATCTAGACACAGTCATAGCAGATGGAATCTGGAATCAGAAAACATGCATTGAAAGCTTTAACTCTGTTACTTACAGGTTTTGCAACCTTGGTCAGGTAATTTATCTGTTTGAATCTTTTTGTAGGATACTTGTTATAATCAACCCTGTAAGTGAATGTACTTTGTAAACTATAGTGTCCCACAGATGGCAGCTATTCTGTCTTCTATTTTTCAAACCTCTGCTGAGGACCAGGTTGATGGAAGGCAATGAGAGGAGGAAATTCAAGCCTCGAGCCCTGAATATCTGGTAGCTGACCACAGGATTGGAGGGTACTGATCTGGAGAACAGAAACAGAACTACCATAAGGCCAGATTACCAGTGAAAATGAATCAACAGGTGTGAGTTGTGAACCTGAATAGTGACATATAGTTGGAGAAGATTCCAAAAGTAGGTACAAATATACTAAGGGCAAATGGATTAAAAAACACAGATGGAATAACACCTGAGTTCTTTATTTTTGTTGCCCCAGCACCTGAGCAATATGAACCCACCCATCAGTAACAGTGTTTCTCCATGGCTGAGAATTTCCAGGTATAAGAGTGGAAAAACTTCCAGATATTCAAAGGGGCAGGTACATTTGCCAAAGTTTTCTCCTTGGGCAATGGAGTGCCTCCTCAGGCCAAAGTGTTTCTTTCCTTGGCTACCAATCACTACAGCAGACAAGCAAGGGGAAGCCCAAAGTGCAAGAACAGAACTAGAAGTTCAGAGAGTTTTGACAAGCCAAGGGTGGTAGGGCCACTTATTTTTCTCTCTTTCCTCATCCACAGCATGGAACAAACCTAGCGCACTCCCAAGAAGTCCAGCAGGTCACAAGAGGGTCTTTTGTAATAAAATCCAAAGCTGAAAAAAGGCCCGAGGAGTCCTCATAACTAGAATGACTCCACGAGGCCCTCATGCTCCAGGCTAGGAAGAACCCGAGTGCCTTAGGAAATCAGATGTAAAGGCCAAGAAGAGGGAGGCTCTTTAGCACCTTCTTCAATCTACATGGATCTAAGGCACTCACCAGTCCCTACAGGAAAAGGGCGGAAAGAAGCAATTTAACTAAAAGTTCAAGCCAAAAGCTTAGAAGAGGTTGAAACCTAGCAGGAGGCAGAAGATTTTAACAATGTGTTTGTGCAAAGTTATGTCTCCAAAGTCATCAATAGAAACTGGTACATACAGAAAGTAAGGAGTGAATGAGCCCGCAGGGAGGCAGTGAATCCCAGACTGGATGGCTTTTCCAACAAACTGGACAGAGGTACACTCTGGTATTGTATGCTATGGTTTGGATGTGGTTTGAGTTTACCGCCCAAAGCTTCATGTGTTGGAATCTCAGTGCTCAGAGTAATCAAAGCAGGCAGTGGGAGGACCTTTAACACATTCAAGTTAGGGCCATAATTCATACGTCCCTCTGCCAGGCAGCTCATGACTGTCCCAATGGAACAGTCATGCATGTATAACCACTGGTTCAAGCCAGTGGAAATTTGCTAAGGGGTGGGGCCTAGTAGGCGGTTATCGAGGACACTTCCCTTAAAAGGAATTGGTATAGTTCTTGTGGAACTCTGCTTAGTTCTCACAAAGGGTTGTTATAAAAAAGACCAAGTCTGACTCTTGAATGACTCTCTAGCTGTCTCATGATGCGATCTCTCTCTTTTGCATGCACCCCTTCCAGGATACCATCTGACAAGATGTGATGCGGTCAGAGGGGCCCTCGCCAGAACCAGTCACATGCTGTTTGGACTTTGAGATTCCAAAGCTGTAGCTAAATAAACCTTTTCCTTTATAAAGTGTCCATCTTTGGGTACAAGGGACTCGAAAGGAGGTACTGGAAAATGGAGGCATTGCATCTGTGGAGAAAGAATGGCATAAACTGAATTGGGCAAAGGACCCCTTCCAGTCAGTAACTCAGGAGGGCTCTGCATGAATTCCAAGAGGAAGTTTAGGCTGAAAAGGAGGTTACATGCAATTGTCTTCTACTCTCTGTATGTGGGATAACAGAAGCCTGAAAACATTCAAGTTAGGTTACTCTCCATAAAGATCCTGATACCCTGCTTCTCCTTGAAGGTACAGCTACATGATGCGCCGGTGAACAATCAGCGGGAGCTCCAGAGCAGCTACCCCAACTTATAACCTTCACACCCTCTTACTGGTCCTCTGTGCATCAAGCTTTTTCAGTCTTTGTACCAAATGCTACTTTTGTATCAAAGTCCATCTCTGTAAATAATGGAAAGTGAATGAGAACATATTTCTTTTGATAACTAACGATGAGCCCTGTTTTTGGTGAATAGCTATACATATGAAAATTCTTGAACTAGACTGCATGAGTATATACCCTGGCTCTGACTTGATTTACCTAAATTCTTTTCACTGCATTCCCTCATTTCCTTATTGAGGATATCACTTCTTGTCACCTACCTCATAGAGTATGGTAAGGATTCAGCAAATTAATCCTCATAAAGTTTCAGTAACAGTCCCTGGAACATTAGCCATACTAAAGTAACTAGTATAACACACAAAGCATCTGCATGTCAAGAGAGTACAATTTAAGATGTTACACACTGAACTGCGTCACTCCTCTACCTACCTACCAAATTCATACATTGAGGTTCTAACCACCAGTTCCTGTGAATATGACTCTATTTGGAGACAACATTTTTAATAAAAGTTAACTGAGATCATTGGGATGGTTCTTAATTCAACATGGCTTATGTCCTTTGAAAAGATAAGGTTGTAAGAGCACAAGAATAAATCTGCAAGCCAAGGAGAGAGGCTCTCAGAAGAAACCAATTCTGCCAATACCTTGACTTTGGATTTCTATCCTCCAGATCTCAGGAAATAAACTTGGTGTATAAACAACCCACTATGTAATACTTTGTGATGGCAGCCTCAGAAAATTACACAGGAGTCCTTATGAAACAAACTTGACCCACTTCACAATCTACCAACCTAGTCCTGTGACATCTGACTATAGACTATGAATAAATTCATCCAACATTGGAGTATTTACTATGCCCTGAACACTATGCATTTAAGACCTTTGTCATAGAAGCCAATTTTGTTTTCTTGTCAGTTAACAACCCACCTCTTATTTTTTCCAATCATTTTCTGCTGAGCAGC
The DNA here is from genome assembly GCA_004365215.1 of Cuniculus paca. NCBI lineage: Eukaryota > Metazoa > Chordata > Mammalia > Rodentia > Cuniculidae > Cuniculus > Cuniculus paca. The sequence goes on along the minus strand of RJWT010039725.1, from coordinate 1,265 downwards.
TTCATGTGGTATTTGGATGTCCCTGTGGTTGGCTTTTCCTGATTCACACAAAATGATCTTTGTTATAGACCCGAAGTGAATAGCATCAAAGAACCCAGTTCTCAAGTCTAGCTAGACAACAGAATTACCTGGAAAACTTTTCAAATCACTGTGGCTGAATCAATCTCTCCTCATTCTGATTTTTTTGGTTTTTTGCATGGAGCTCTGACAGTGTAGTTTTTAAGTTTCCCAGATCTACTCCAAGTGTAGTCCATAAACTGCCAACACTGCCATCATCCAGAAGTTTGCTGGAAATGCAGAATCTTGGGCTCCACCCCCAACTGCTAAATCAGAATCTTCATTTCTATCAGGATGCCGCACATAATTCAGATATGCTCTTAAAGTTGAGAATTATGGAATTCCCAGTAGATGCACATAGAAAACTTGTCGAAAACAAGACTATATAGTTTTTCTCATAACCAAAGAACGGCAATCTCCAGGAAAAACCTAGGAATCAGCATTTTGTGTTTCTGTACAGCCAGTCACATGGGGGTCTGAGGCTTGGGAATCATGTATCTAGGCCAGGAATGGTGAACCTTTTAGAAACAAGTGCCCCAACTGTACCCAAAACCCACTTACCGCAAAGTGCCAACACTGCAACTAAACCTGAATACTGAGGTTTTACTTTAGAAAAAACTCATACATTAACATCTTTTGTCTTAAAAAAAAAAAAAACAAGTAACACATAGGCCACAGGTTTCCTACCACTGACTAGGCCACTATACATGTTCTTCAACTGCTCAACCACTTTCCAATTATTTTTTGCAAGTGACAAATATAACAGAGACATAAGGTTTTATTTTTTCAACATGCATTCAAGTTAACAACTATTTATGCTGTTTAGGAGCACAGAAATAATTGCATTATTACCAAAACATCAAATTATCAAGTACAACAACCAATTAGTGATCACTTTACTTTTTTGGGAGGTTATGTTCATAGAAGAAAATGATTTCCAAAGTATACTTTCAAGACCAGAATTATGAGACCAGGACAAGCTGACAACAATCCTAACAGTCACACAACCTGCTATATAACACAGGAAAAGGAGACTGCTTTTATAGTGAAGGGTCTCAAGTACCTTACACTGGAATTGGGGGGGCGGTGTTTGTGTGCATGTGTTGTCTTTTTTTTTTTTTTTTTTGAGACAGGGTCTCACTATGTAATGCAGGCTGGCCTTGAACTCATGGCAATCCTCCTGCCTCAGTCTCCCAAGTTCTGGGATT
>RJWT010039724.1:0-12616 GCA_004365215.1 Cuniculus paca | reverse complement strand
GATTTGCAGCATTAAGGAAATAGGTTAACATTAGTTGATGAGTGTGAGACTCCCCAATTCATAAATTGTAGTTTAGTACTGTTATTCTTTAGGATTGGTTCCAAGACACCAGTTCCATCATACCATCATCTATGGATGCTTAAATTCTTCATACAAAATAGGGTAGTGTTTGGGTATAAACGTATGCATATCTTCCCATTATTTTAAATCATCTCTAATACCTACTCATTTCTTCCAATACCGAACACAATGTAAACACAATGTGAACAGTTGTTATATAGTACTGTTCAAGAAATAATGACCAGAAAAAGTCTGCCCATTTAGTAGAGATACAATTTTGGCCTCAAATATTTTTGATTCACAGTTGATTGAATCTATGAATGCAGAACCCATGGATAAAAAGGACTGGCACAAATCCTCATTGCTTGCCCCTGACCTACACTCTCCCAGATTCAAATGCCTATAGGTGTTACTCACATTGTTTACAAGAGAGTTTCATTTTCCAGAGTTGATCTTACACCCTGCTGCTATGTTGACATCACACCATTTTGGATGCAAAAAGCAAACATACAAACAAATAACATCTGCAGTGCAGTGAACAAAGCATGAAATCAAAATTCCTTATATATGTCAAAATTATCATCTCATAGGCCTTTAAACATGATTCCCAGCAAGTACTGCAAGACTGCGTGATCAGCTTCTTCCCTGTGTTTTTTGTAATAAATTAACTGCATGTTTCTTATTAAAAAGCTTTTTGTACAACTAGGAGAATCTCAGCACTTTGCCTCTGGAGTTGCCAGCTGGCATCTTTCCCTGTTTTGGATCAAAAAGTTCTCAGTCAACTGATTCATTCAAAAGTCAAAATCCAGGGCTGAAGTTGGATTATAAAACGTTATCTTTACTGTATCAAAACTGCTTTTTTTTTCTTATCGCATGTCATTTTTTTCTCCTTTGAGTTTTCCTTCTTTCTTTAGAAATGTACTTATCTTGAGATATTCTAAATAAGAATGATCCTACAGAGAAGGTTTCTCATGCCCGTTATCTCTCCTTAAGAAAGTTCAGGCAGAAAAAAATAATCTCTTCCAAATATTTTGAATATAGAGTTACTCATGTTACATTCGATGTTGGCATATTCTACCATCTTTTTGTGATGATGTAGAGGAAGTTGTACCATATCAATGCAGACAGCATCAGGGAGTAGGTAATGAGTTCCAGCAATACTGCACTGGTTCAGTTTCTACCACGCTTTATCCTTTCAATTTGCATTAATTTTAAGTGGGCTGTCACAAATAACCCTTGTAAGTAAGGTTTTGTTAGGCCGACCTTACAGATAAATAAATTCTAGAAGGGTATATTTGGACCATTCCCTGTGACATGCATAGCTCATATAGGCTAAAGCCAGATTTAAATTCCATATTTTCTGACTCCCAGTCCAGACTGCTTGATGAATATGCTGCTGCAGACAACTTGGATGAGTGGGGAACAGAGATACAGACAGAAAGACAGCAAATTGTAGATTTGTTGTGGAAGATCATGAAAGACAGGCAAAGGAGAACATACTGCATGTAGCTAATAGTGACTTGTCATTTGAAGAGTTAGTTTAGTAGTGACAGTTTAAAGTGCAACTCATCTAAGCTATATTCTCAGGGAGAATATTTTGAAAGGGAAAAATAATGGATATTTCAAAGGCATGATTGCACTGACTTATTAAAATGATGGGTGCCCTAGACAAATTAGACAAGAAAAACAATAACTAACAAAATAACCAAGTAATCGTATATTTGTAGCTAAGGATAACTAAAATAATAAAGACTTTGTAGGGCTCTTACTTCAAGGGGCATGAAGAGTTCATTCCATTTAGGTTCCACAGAGCATAAGAAGAGAGCAAAAACATCCAGAGATAACCTGCGAGAAACTGAAATACTGATTGTCGTGCGATATCCAAGGAGGACGATAGGAACAAGTTTTGTGGACAGACTGTGACACCATTAAAGTGGATGAACTTAGAGAAAGTTAGTAAATAAAGAGAAAATCAGGGTGGGGGAAAGCAAATACCTTAGTCAAGCACCTCCAGCACAGGTTCAGCCCAGGGGAAGCATGTCACCCACCCAAGGAGAAAGTAGAGTAGACCAAGTTACAGGACAAATTAAGAACCATCTAACAAAAACCATGAGGAAAGGGTGTTATCATTGTGGTTATCAGTATCTGAAACTGCTGCTGAGATCTTCGACTGGATGGCTTATGAAAAACAACATTTATGTCTCAAAGTTCTGGAAATTGGGACATCTAAGATCAAGGTGCTGGCAGAGTCAGGGTCTGGTGAAGGTACCTTCTCCCTGGGCCCTCAGATGGTGCAAGAGACCAAGGAGAGTTCTTGAACTTCTTTTATAAGGTCACTAACTCTACTCCTGAAGACTCCACTCTCATGACCTAGTCAGCTCCCAAAGGCCTCACCGCTTAATGCCATCACCTAAGGAAATAGGACTTCAAATACGAATGGGGGCAGCATACAAATATTCAGACTGCAGCATGCATCCTTGAGCTATGGGTTTGTTTGTTTTTTCAGCTGTAAAATGTGTAACTATCTGTCAAGAGTGTATATTTTTAATTTAGGAATTTGAAAATTTAGCCTGCAGTTTCAATTTGCAAATTTAGCCTGGAATGTTAGCATCTTGCTATTTAATGTGTGGTTATTTTGCTTTGAGACTTTCCATGATCACTATTTAGAGCAATGATTTTAGTTATTTTATTATTAGTGAAAGGAAAGAGGCAAAATGATTTTTCTGTAGTAAACCTGCAGTTTGTGAATTCATTCTTGTATTCTGTTAATTTGTTGGGAAAACAAGCCACAGTCATGACATCTGTGAAGCCAAGTGGCTGTTGAGCTGTTTTATATGATTTTACACATAATCCAGCCTTAAACCATTATGCTATATACAGTTGACGCTGCATTTCATAGTTATGCATAAAATTTGAATAACTAGTTTAAAATTCACCAAAAACCCTACCAAAGTGCTTTTTAAATTTCCCATATGCACACACAGATATCAGGCATGAAAAGAAATATACTGGTGGCCAGCATCTGAACCTTTAGAGTCCTCTCCCACACATCTGGCTTTTTAAAACAGAAATATTCATGAATACTGACTGATTTTTCTTGTTTTAAAACAAAATCATATAAATTTAAAAAACCAAAATGTTTTAGAATATACTTAACCCACTATTCAAACAAAAGGAGTATTGCATAGAATCATACTAGGTATAGGCAAATAAAAAAGACTTCTTAAATATATATCAGAAATGGATTCTGATAGCTTGCAAACAAAATAAAGCAAATATAAGAAAGACTCATGAGGGAAATTGTAATACAAGAATTTTATTAGAAGAGAGGATAGCAACTGTATTTGTGGTCAAGCAGCACCTATTATTGAATACCATCAGATAATGAAAATTTATATAAATTCCTGTTGACCAAAAGAGATTACAGAGCACTTAGAAAATGTGAATAGAAGCTAATCAGCAAATTCAAGTGCCACAAATTATAAAGGCTGAGTAAAAAAGATAACGAATATACCAAGTCATGAACAGACAAATTATTTCTAAAAATCCTGAAAATGCTGAGGCATGGCAAAGATCTGGGAGAAGATGTGTTGTGTGTGCATGTATGTGTAAAATAGAAACGTTTCATGACTTTAATAAACTTTTATCAAATGTCTCTGTAGGCATTCAAGATATAACTATAAACCAAATTCAGATTCTACTCTTAGGGAAAGAAAACATCTCATCTACAATATAAAAAAGACTAACAGGAAATGTCAATATAGTGTGATAAATGCAATTCCAGGTTAAAAGAGCTAGGCAGGAAGATTTTTCAAGATAAAAGGCAAAGAGAATGCTAAGACCTAAACCTGAAGGAATCACGCACATTACTGCAATGACAATAGTGATGTACAAATACAGAGTGTGATTGGGTTATGACCAGGTGAGTATAGAAAGATAACAAGTCATGCAGGGAGCTTCAAGTCATGACAAGAAGCTTGGGCTTTTTCCTGCAGATATTTGTTCAGAAGAAGAAGAATGAGAATTGATGAGAATAAAGAAAAAGATTTGAAAATACTCTACTTATATTTATGCAGCACCTATTACTGAATACCTTGAGACAATGAAAATTTATACAAATTTCTGTAGACCAAAAGAAACCATGAAGCATTAAGATACTAGCATTTTGGTATTGAATGCTTCTGTGCGGACATGAGGAAAGTAGGTGTTGGTAGAGAAGAGTGTAAGGCAGAGCAGAGGTTTCACAACCAGAACTTACTAAATTAATTAGGGCCCATTTGGAGGAACTACAGTATGGAATTCAGTTGGGACAATTAGCAGACCAAAAGGATGCAATGTCACTGGACATAAAGAACAATATTTAAGAGATAAGAAGTGGAAATGGCAAAACTTTTCTTTAACTGGATGTAACAATCACTAAGAATCCTGGTTTGGAAATTCAACAAGCATTGTCTTTTACCATTCATTATATTTTACCTTTCTTCTTTTTTTGCTAAACAAATATTCTTTGAATAACCTCTAAGCTGAGAGAAAGAAGGGTACTGGGAAACAAGAGACCCTCTTGGACATGGTCTAATACTGCATCTTGTTCCTTTGAAACCATCTCTGTCATGTCTTCCCAATTCTGTCAGGGTAGCCTTAGCTCTTACAAACACTGAGAATATTCTTCCTGCTTTTGTATCTCCAGAGATTACTTTTTTATACCTCTATCATGGTTATTGCTGTTTTAAAGCACAACAGTTTGACTTTCATTTATCATATAGCTTGGAATCCTGAAAATAATACCATATTTAGGTTTATATTCCCAATAAAGCCAATAAAATTAAAATGCATATTATTTAATAGGTATACATGTTATTTACATAGAATATACCTTCCACATGTATATATGGTATATAACATTTGGGTCTTGCTTTAGTTTCACTCAGTGACGACATGTGCAATGGTGTTCCCACAAGATTCTAATGCTTAAAAATGTCTTAGCCACCTTAAATTGGGTAAGTACATGCTGGTGTTTGCACTGATAAAATCTTCTAAAAATGTATTTCTTAGATCTTGCCTCATACTTAAGCAGCTCGTGACTCTGCATATCTTTTTCTGAAGTTTTTTAAAATCCTAGAGGACAGGATTCATTATTTATTCAGCATTATACCCTGCAGTGTCTTAAGGAAACCTCTCTCCTAATAGGAGAAACGTATTTTAATATGTTCTTTATAAATGTTTGATGAATAAAATGGCTAGCTATATCAAAGGATTACCTGAGATAGCAACCAGGAAATAAGGTGATATTTAACTGATTAATACACAATTAAACCAAGGCAGTGTTAAGAGCAATATCAGATTCAGTTTACTGGAAGAGAAAAATTTTTACAAGACATGCCCCAGAGGCAATGGACTTTTAAAACAGACAGAGGACAACTTATTTTGTAAAAATCATATTTGAGAGATCTCTTGTGTATTAATTTTCCTGGTACCAGTGTGTCTGTAAGGCTAAAAAAATTTAAGATATTGTGTAAAGCCAAAAACTTACAAAACATATATAAAACAAAAGCTATGAATTCATATCTCTAGAAATGTGAATATTAAAAAGTTATTAAAAATTTGTATTTACTTATAATGTTATTCAGAAGCAAATATAAAAGAGCAAAAATTCAGAGCCCAAAAATAAGGGAATCTGTTGAAAAAACAGTTTCAACACTGCAAAATTAACAACAAAAAATTATCTCACTATGTTGGATTACAAGAAAAAGTATCTAAGTATATACCAGTTAAAAAGGCATATAAATTATTTTGTTATTATATGTAACATTTTAAAAAGAATATTTTGTTTATCATTTTTAAACTGAGCTAGGCAACCAATTTTTTTAAAGAAAAAATGCATTGAAAAAGAATAAATACTTGTCCTATGTTGTTGTTAGTTAAGATTAGCTATAGCTTACTAATGCTAAAGTACATATAAACTGCATTTGAAAGACAAATGGCTGAAGATATCAGTGAAGTCTGTGTATAAGAGATGACTTTTCTCTGTAAAAAAACATGACTTTCAGCCAGAGACCATATCTACCATTGAACTAAAATGCTCATTACCACTTTTGTTTCACCAAGTAAGCCAATTGATAGGTGCAAAAAATATTGAATGTGATTAGTTAACATACTAAACTTATATAAAAGGATATGGTCTTATAAATCAGATATGCAAGTTTAGATGTTGCATTGTTTCTCTCCCAAAATATAAATAAATAGAAAAAAGATAGATGTTAGAAACTAGGAGTATCTTTTCCAAATGGGAAAGGGAACAAGAGATGGAGGAAAGAAGAAAGCAAAGAAGGGAAAGGGGGATTTTAAAAAAACTAAACTTTAAAAATGGAAATAGAGCTTTTGCAATTGGGGAAGGCAGAAAGGATTGTCAGGAGAAGGGAGGGAGTAGAAAGGAAGGAGGCAAAAAAAAGAATTAAGATATATTATGCAAACTTCCCGGGATGGACGTAATCATTATGTACTGCAAGCATACTAATAAAAAAATAAAATAAAAGATATGGTCCATGATGACTCCAGATTATTCCACAGGGCAAATAATTTCAGTAAGGTTGAATCCCAGAAAATTTACATAGGTTAACATAGCTATCAATCATATAAAAAAAGAATAGACCTATTAATATATATTAAGACAATTACTACTGGCCAGATTAATAAATTTCCTTTAATAGATTACTCTTTTTCTTTTGATAAAATAAAGATATAGTACTTAGATAGTGTTCCAATAGTAGAAACTCCAAAAATCTATAAATGAAAAGAAAAATATGCTTTGCAGAGGTTTAAAGCAAAAATAAGCCCTAAAAGCAACAAACTACAGTAAATCATTTTAGTAAGAGTTGCTTGTGGGTACATTAGTTGGACAGCTTACAAAACTGAGGAGCCATTGTATTCTGGCAGCGATTCAGAAAGTGATGCTTTCAGGAACTTGCCGTAGAGGAAAGCATTTTTATTCTCATAATCTACAAATTTGTTTAACTAAAACTTGTTTGTCCCAATGATTTCACATAAGCTCTTTTTTAAGATTGAAATTCTCTTTAATATTACAGAATGAGCTTTATTATATTATAAATATCTCTGAAGAATGTAGAGAAATACAATTTTTAATAATTACTAAGACATGTAAATCTATTTGTAGTATGACAATCATTGAAATGTATGTTGACTTTCAATTTGCAAGATACTCTTTACTCAGTTTTGAAATTTAATTCAAAGTTTTGACAGCAACAAATACATTTTAACATTCTCTTACTTGCACAAAAAATTAAATAGCAGTAAGCCCAAGTTGTCCCTAAAAACTAACTCTGTTCCTGTATTTTGGAGCAATTCTTACATATCTACTTATGTTATTAAACATGTTATACATTTATTTTGTAAAAATTAACTTCAAATTGCTGCAAACAACTTTTTGATTTTGTGCAAAGTAGTATCAATTTTCTTTCTAACATATGAAACTCATAAAACGTTCCTTAAGAAAACTTTCAAGTTTTCTTCAAATAATTTTTACAATGAAACAAATTTTATATTTTTTGTGGTGGTATCATTTTTATATAAAATAATACTGGTCTCATTCACCATTTCATTTGGATTTTCCAGTGGATTTTTACTTGTGAAGAAAGTAAGTTATAAAATCATTCAGCCAAATTTTATTTTCAAGATCATCAATTGCTCTGATTTACATCAACTCTGATTTTTTTAATCATAGAAAAAAATAACATAGACTTGTTTTGTCTTTTCAAAGAGAATATGGTTTCCTAAGGCTAAAGTTTTAAATAAATGAATTATTTCCAGTGATGAATTTCAGATATATTCAAACATATTTGATTTCCCTCACTCTCATTTGGAAGACAAATAATATTTATCATATATTTTCACAGTATCAATAACAATTTGAAAATTGAAATGATTTCAAATACATGTCTTGTTCTCAATTTTCTGAACGTGAAAGATGTGATTACAAGAGGGACACTAGATATCTCTGAGACTGTTTTGAGTAGAAAAACATTCTGACTGGATGTGCAAGAAGGAGAGAGAACAACATAAAAAAACTCTCATTAATCACGCTATCACATGATGGGGAGGGCAGAGAAGAATGGAAAATTCCTCAGGTAGAGACTGAGACTGAGAACAACACTGTGGAAAGATGGCGCCCGAGTTGACAGAAATGGCTAATGGAGACTTTGAGAACAAGGGCGTCAAATATACGCTCTGTACTGATTCTCCACTACCTTCCCAATCTCAAAACCCATAGGAATTTTGACTACCACACACAAAACATTTTTATTAGGAAAAATAAGGAAAGGAGATGAATTCCAAGGCAAGGCTAACATGGTGAGATGCAAGAATAGTGCACTCACTGTGGTGAAATGATACACAAATATGGCTAATTTAATGGTGAATAGAGCCTGAATTATAACTAGAGGGCACAATGAGGGCATAAGCACAGGAGGAATTCGTTGAAATTTGGGGAAAGTCATAGGACTATTCATAAGCTAGTTAAAATATTATCCAACGAGATTTCTATGAATTCTTAGTAACAAGGAGTTGTGTAAGGGCTAAGTATAGAGCAGTTAACCTAGGTGAATGTGAAATCATATACAAACTCAAAAAAGCATGAGAACAACCTGGTAAGTAATTCAAACAGAGAAGAAGGGAATAGCTTGAATGCATGGAGTTGATTTCAAATTTGAAACTAAACAAATATGAGGTTCCTTTAAATAATGAAATTCTAGACAGATGGGTCTTGTGAACTGGAGATAGCCATATATAGAAAAAATATTTTAGGGCTGGAGGTTTAGCTTAGCAGCACAAGCACTTGCCTGGGAAGTGCAAGGTCGTGAGTTCAATTCCTGGTACCCCCCCAAAAAATTTAGGACTTATCAACATATGACTGAAATCTAAAATTATCCAGAAGGTATTCAGTTATATCTAGGAAAAGTAAACTATTGAAGTTTATAACTTCATATTTACCACAATTAAATGCATGTATTACAGAATTTTCTTTAATGTTTCTCCTTTGAAGTAGTATATCTCTCAAATTTCCCTAGGATTACTAATGAAAATTTTTTCTAAGGTTTAACTTAACCTACCTCTTATGGGGTCTCACATCCACATCACCAATTTCTGGAAATAATTGGAACAGTTAGAAATCAGAAGAAACTACTATAAGTAATTGAAGTTGAATGAAGCTTCCCACTTCCATTTAAGATGAAATAGCAAATAGAAGAAATTGTATTTACCATTCTGCCTCAAACAATCGCACAACCACACACACACACACACAGAATAACAGTTTTTAAGACTGGACATTTATCAATGAAGAGCAGTGATCTAACAAAGACCAAAATGACATGGAGCAAATGAGATGAGCCCTAAAACTGTGCAAGTTTGCTACCTTGAGAAGGCTTGCAAACCACAGTGTAGGTGCCTAGAACTTTCCAGAAGCCCTCCTTGAATAATTCTCTCATTGTATACACTTACTGCAAAACTACAACAGGCCAAAAGAAGTCACTCAAAATGTAAGTGATAATAACGTCTGGTTGTTCCACAAGACCAGTTCCTGCCAGACAGAATAAAAAGCCTCACACTTCATGGGGAGTTCGGTATTTAGAAAAGTCTTGCTCAGCAGTGGGGATAATTCATCTCTAGGCTAAACACAACTCTGGTTCCTCCTAACAAATCTTAAAAGCCAGACTCAGGAAGATCAAAGAACTTTCAAGTAACCTAACTTCATCCTAGAACAAATCTCAAAACTGTAGGAATATAAAAACATCCAGCATCAAAGAAGGTAAAATTCAGAGTGTCTGGCATTAAATAAAATATCACTAAAAATGCAAGAAAGCAAAAAAAGAAAAAGAAAAGATACAACCGAAAAAGAGAAAAAAATTTAAAAGTTGAAACGGGCACAGAAGTGATTCAGAAGCTAGTTAAGGAACAAGTTTTAAACTGGTATTCCATGTTTATAAATTACAACATTGAAGAGATAAAAAGAAATCAGATTTAACATCTAGAAATAAAAATTATAATGCCCGAGATAAACATTACAGATGATAGGACTTATAGCTGATTCAATACTACATGGAAAAGATTAGTGAATCTGAAGGCTTAGGAAATAAAGGATATCCAAGACGATAAAGTGGTAAGATTTTTAAAAAGGAAAAGAGTAGACGTTAGCTGTGTGATATCTTTAATTGGCCTAATGTATATGATTTTTTTAATCCCAGAAAGAGAAGTGAGAAGACAACAGAAAAAAATCTTTGGAAAAAAAACATGGCTGAATTTTTTCCACCTATAAACTATACTATAAACAAAAAATAATATAAGAATTCCAACAAATCCCAAGTTCAGGAGACATAGAAAACTGCATCAAGGAACTTTACAGTCAAACTGCTTGAAGGTATTAATAGAGACAGATCTTTTAAAAAGTCAGATAAAAGTGACTGTTTCCCTTTTACTTGTTAATAACGATAACAATAATTCAATTCAGCAAATCTGTAGAGTACCCAAAAGAAAAAAGACCAACCAGTGTGCCCAGTTCTAAGAGTAAAAGTGATAAGATATAATTTCTATTCTCAAGGTGTTGTTTAAGGCTCACTGTATAGACTTTGTGGAAATGAACAACATTTATCCGTTGTATTTTCTATAATCTTATCATCTATTCATAGTCTTGATATTTTTAGTTCTAAATATTTTGATATTATATTTTTCAATATTTATTTGAAAACAGCTAAGATTGTTAATTTTTTAAGGAAAGTAGTGGATAAAAAATATTTTAGATATGCTGAGATAGTAGTAAGATTTAAATTTAAAAACAGAGTGATTGTTTAATTTTTAGAGAAAATTCAAGAGATTATACTTGAGAAACAAACCCGAGAACCAACAACCATTAGTATTGTATTTAGTTTCATCAGTAAGGGTTCTCTGAGGGTCTCTCATGAATGGGGTACTAAGGCACAGAGCATTACTGGAAATTTTCTAGGGATTCCAGTGATCTGAAGCACAAGGCAGTACACAAACACAAGATTTTACTGCTGTTTCCCATCACCAGGTACAAAGTGAGCAAAAGGAGTTCATAAGCATATAGCACTTTTATGCAACAGATGGTTTTCTTGGAGCTTTTGAAATCTAGTAAGGTAAAGGAAATTCAAATCATGCTATGCAAAACAGTAAAAAATTAGAAAAACATGTTTAAAAGCTCGGCTAACATTGAACTCAACTAATATCTGATGGCTATGCTTTATTGCTGTCAACATTCAAAAACATCTGCCATCAAGCCCAAAACAAAAAAATAACAAATTTATAGTTTTCATTACAGGAACATGAGGAAAATACTATGTAAACATCAAAGAGAGAGGGCTGGCTACATAGAAATCAAAATATGCAAAAATTCTAAAGGGCATCGTTCTTTAAGATTTAGCAGTTTTCTGGCAAGTAAGTCATTTAGTTAGGCCTCTGAAACACTTCAATACGTTATGCCATGTGATCGTCTCCAAGTCACACTTTTACTAAATTGAAAGTTGGAAAAATTCAAAGACAGTATGTAGGAAAATGTAAAGCTGCTATATGAAAACCAAAATGCAGCCAGTAATTTAAAATACATTGCCATAATTGACAAAAGGTTTCAAATTTAAGGGAGAATGTTCATATTCACAAATTATATACGTCAGAAAACTCACATAAGATTACTAAGTGGAATGACTTTAAGTGTTCTGAACTTAGATAAACAAATCACTTCCCAACTGCTGTGAGGTCTGTTTATGCCTACATGGCTAGTAACAACTTTAGCACCGCCTTTAGAACCCACAACAAACACATTCCATCCTACATGGCCATTTGAATCGGCTACCTTTTGAGATCAGGATACACTCAGCTACCACTTTTGTTTTATAATCAGAGCAAGAAACTTTCCAACAGAGCCATAGAGTTCATTAGGAAGGTGGCTCCTAAGCCAAGTTGGGAAAGCACGTACCCTTCAGGGTAGCATATGTAAGTGCTAGAGTGACTTGCTGAAATCAAATCTTACTTCACAGCCACATCACAACATCCATTACTAACCTGGAGATCCTTTAAAGGTCCCATCTGTGAGTCCTTGTCACTGAAAGCAGATTACCATGAGTTGGACCATTTATTTTCATCTGCTTTCTGTCTACCTTTCCAGATATGTTCACAGCCATGACCTACCCTCATTCAACATTCAAGCTGAATGGAACCCACTTACAGTTCTAACCAGGCTCAGTCTTTAAAAGCCCTATGACTTTAGCAAGCTCCCTCCTCTGCTGGGAAGAATAGCTCAGAAGCTATCACTGCCACCTCCTACCTAAAGATGTCTCCAGTTCCAAAAGTCCATAATTACCTCCTGTGGAACAGAGTGTGTTTATTTATACTTACCCTTCTAGTCTCTAGAACAATTTTGGGCACAAATTTGTTTTCTGTTTAGTGTGTTCATGAGCCTCATAGTCTCTTTATGCTATGTAAATACATTAGCAGTGCAAAATTACTACAAACAAAAATTATTGAGAACTTC
>RJWT010039723.1:0-12618 GCA_004365215.1 Cuniculus paca | reverse complement strand
CTCGCTAAAGGCTTAACCAATCCTCAAAGCTAGGCTCACTTTTTTCCGCCAAGACAATATAAAACCTATATATCACACAGAGTGAGCATCAAAGATTTTTGCTGCCCCATCCTATTGATTTTACATGGGGAGAATTGCCTACTTATCCTCTTTATAAAAGATTAGTCTGGTATAATATTTAGAAAATCTAATTCAAATTAATGCTCTGACAATCTAAGTGCTTTCTTTTTGCACACTGAAAAGTAAAAAGTCAAAGTCAAATGAAAATATTTCAGTAGCCTAATAATAAACATTCTCTATAGAATTTAAGTACTTACTTTAATTTCAGGAATAAAGTTCTTCACGACTTTGTGGGCAGCATATATATGAATTTTTGTATTAAAACCCTAAATTTCAAAAAATATTAAATTTTCAAACTATGTACATATTCAAGTTTATTTTATTTTATAACATGTAGAGATACTTTCAATGACAATACTGGGCCTTTAAAATATGATGTAACTTTATATAATTAATTTTCTTTTTTTTAAAAAAATTCTGTGAGTTTAAATATTTTTGAAAGATGGTTTTGAAGAACATACAATCCAGTTCTGTCTAGATTTTATTCATAACTTTTCTTAAAAATTGTATACACTGTAAACTTATTTTGGTGTCATTTCTACAATTGCTATCAAAAGGTGCCACTTAATAGATACTTGAAGATATTTTTCTCTGTGCAAGAACTCCACGTTAAATTACTGATGTTTTTAAACATTAAATAAAGACTTATTCTCCTGATCTCATGATTTCTTCTGCTAGGCAATAAGAAACAAAATTGTTTTCATTATTTTTTATATCTTTTGTCTGAAAGAAGCTGAGATTCAAATCTGAACAGTTAATATTGAATTGCAGTAGTAAAACCGTTTATAAATGCTTAGTTTTAATCATTTAATTAAATGTATATTTTAAGTGTGTTAGTATGGAACTATGTTTGAAATTATATCATTTTAAGATATATCAAATTTATTAAAGCCCTAACTTGATAAGACATGATTTTTGATTAACATGTTTAGATAATGTTTTTATTTTTATTTTATGTTGAAATTCATAATTATTTTTCAATAAAATACATTACTTGTGTGTTTTCTAAATTGTAATGACATATATCCACCATTATTATTTTTGTAGATGTGCTATGGTACATAAATATCTATACACTTTATTAATTTGTCAAAGACATTTCTGATTTTTTAAACAATAAACAAATTTAGAAAAAATTATTAAACTTAAATTTTAGATTCTGTTTAAGTGGTATACATATAGCATTTTAGAGTAAAAGTAAAAACCATTAGTACAACTATACATGTCTACGGAAAAAAGGCATCAAGTCTGCAAGCTTCCTGAAGAAAGAGGCGTGTTTGCTAGTGGATTCCTAACAGTAAAAAGATGTTTTACTTCCTGTTAGGATTTGCTTATAGGTTAATGGGTAGGAAAAAAAAAACTCTCTGCCTTAAGTCATTTCTCATTAAGAAAAATCCTGAATTTTAATTTTCTGTAACAATCTTCTCAGAGCACTAATTAAAATAAAATCTCCAATTAATTTAATTTTAAATAATTCTTGAAGCCTTAAGCCTCCTACTTACCAATTAATATGTCAAATTTACATGAATATATATTGTTTCATTTCTTCACAAATTATAAATTTTCAATGTCCATGAAAAGATTCTGATAGTGTAATCCTTTAAGTCTGAGTCAAGAAAATGGGACAGTTTTACTACCTGTATAAATATAGAACTATAATGAGTAGGAGTAAATTTACACTGCTAAGAATCCACATTACCCTTAGCTAATTAACTGCTTGTGGCTATGCCAGCATGATTCCATAACAAGGACAGCTCTCTGAACTTTGTAAGTGTTGAATCAGTAGAAATTAATAGATTTATTGATTGTTTCAGGTCAAACTTTCCAAAGCTAATTAAAATATGCAATCCAAATAGTAAAATGCTGGACACATATCTTCAACATCTTCTTTCTAGAGCATTTGCTTTTCCAATATTTTTTCCCTGACAGTGTGACCTGTTTTCTCATAACATATACCAGAATTCATTCACTGAATTACTGACAACATATGTAAGTTTTCGTGATGCATATGCAACATCCATTATGCATCCTGTTTGTATTAAGAAGAGCCATAAAAAGTTTAAACTTCTGGGCTTCACCCACCACAGACTTCAACATTCTTAGCAATTAACTAGTATATGATACACGTTTCAACGAAATTACATTGGAGAAACTATTTTAGCTAACTTGTGTTAGACTCTACTGTTAAATTTTGTGGTTGGAAAATTCAGCAATACAGTAGTATTTCCGACTGCGTGATCTTGGGAAGTGATTTTAATTTGTTCTTTAAGCTTATACAGTAAACCCTTCAAAGCAAAAGATAGTAACAGTATATGAAGACTTTCTGAGACGCACAGGAAACTTGGTGTAATAGTTTAGATCGCAGTGACGTTCCAAAGAAGGTTTGCCATAAGGCTGCTTGCAATTTCTTAACATGAGATTCCTGCAAGAGACCTTCGTTTCCCAAGACAGGCTTTCCTCAGTCTCCTGCTACATTCAGACACTGTCGCAAGCTGCTGCTGGATTTATCAACGGATTTTAGAGCACATGAGCTAAAACCCTTGATCAATTACATTGCCTAACGTCAGAGACTTGAGAAGCACATTCAATAGCACATTCAATAGACTGAAGAAATTCATGCCTTCAGTCACACAGATATATTTCTCCACATAAATTTCAGAGTCCCCTTCTCTGTGGTACCCATATGCCTCTCTTTAAGAGAAACATAGGAGGGAATTATGCGGAAGAATACATCTCCTCAGGCTGCAGTTAACCTGCGACCTTATCACTCTACCAGTGTTCATCTTGCTTTCCACCAGACTCTGGTTTTTTAGCCACCACAAATGTAGCCTGCAGGTAAATGCTATAGCTTTTGAGCTTGAATCCATATTCCCAGAAGGCCCATTTGTAAATCAAATGGAGACTTTTTCCTGCCTTTTCAGATGGTCACAAAATGACTTCTGATAAAACCATAGAGGCAGTCTGGAGGACAAACTTTTGAAAAGGTGGATTCTCTTTTTTTCTTGTTGGACTGAGTAGTGGGATTCAGTGTGATTACTCCATATGCTCAGACTGTGAATTTGATTATGTCCGTCCACCCTCCAAGCATTTCCTCAGTATGCCCAGGATCCTTCCCAGTCCTTAGTATTTTCTTTTCAATGAAAAGGTGAACTCTTACTATAATAGATCTTTTTGGCAATCTGAACATTTTTCTTTATTCAAGAGAATTTACATATAAGATGTATGCATGCTCTTTACTAAATTATTTACATAAGTTCTTCAGTTAAATTCAGTTCAAATATGAGCAAATTTTATCTATGTAAAGAAAGAAAAATTGATGTCCAGGTGATATGATTATCATTGCTTCATAACAAATAATTTCAATGCAGTGTGCCTTAAAATATGTCAATTTATTCTGTTCACAATATTTTGAACAATGATTCATTTATGACTTGGATGGAAGGTATCTTGGTTATTTTTCTCTCGTTGCTGAGTCAAATTACCTGACACTCAAAGTGAAGTAAGGAGAGGTTTATTTCTTACAGTTTTCGGGGTTTCAGTCCATACTCAGCTGATTCCAAGGCAGGGTGGCATGGCAGAGGGGCAGCCATTCATGACGGCTGCAAGCAGCAAGAAGGAACTGCACAAAAAGGGGGAAAAAAAGCTCCCATTCTGACCTTATATTGTATGGCGGCTCCACCCCTCGGTGGGTACAGAACTCACACAGTCAATCCCAACACTAGACAAGAAGTCATTCACAAATGCTAGATTCAGCCACTTCCATGACTACATGAGGCTTGGGGGGACCATCTATATACAAACCGTAACATTTCACCCCTGGCCCCTCAAAGACTCATGTACATCCCTTAAACAAAAGACATTTAGTTCATCTCCATGAGTTGCCAAAGTCCTAACAGTTTCAGAATTGCTGAAAAGTCCAAATTCCAAGCCTCTTCTGAGATCTAAGGCAAACTCTTAGCTGCAAGCCCCTGTGTAAATGAAAACAAAGTTAAACACTTCCAACATATAACAGCACAAGATAGACATTACCATTCCAAAAGTTACAAACAGGGGAATACAAAGCATTGGAACCAAAGTAAGTCCAAAACCCAGCAGGACAAATGTTAAGTCCTGTAGCTATAGGTCCAGCATCTGAAGCAATCTGTGGCAAATTGTGAGCTCTAAAGGGCTGGTGTGGCTCTACTCCCATGGTACCTTTAGGGGTTTTAACTCCCATAGCTTCTCTCTTAGGCCCTCTCTGCTCAATCTTTGCAGCTTTCCTTAGATGATCCATGCTCCTGGCTTTTTCAAACTTCTGGGGTCTCTATTTTGGCTTCACACTCACAGCTTCACACATTGCCCTCTCAGGGGCACACTGCCTGGCCTCCCTGGCCCTCTGAAATCAGAGTGGAAGCATTTTTAACCTCAGAACACATGCATTTTTTTATGCACCTAAGACCAGCGACATATAGATGCTGCTAAGGTCTGCTGCTGGCTGGAGCAGTAGCCAGGCTTTCCCCTTTCTTGGCCATAGAGGTCAAGTGCCTGGATTGCTGGGCACTGGGAACCTGATTGTGAGGATCAGATTCTCTATGTCACCACCATTTTGGAACCTCCTGTGGCCCCTGTCACCATTCTGGAATGTGGTGTTCTGCAGCTTTCTCCCCCAGGCAAAGTTTTTCAACTTTCGCAGTTTGGAAGCTGCAAAGGTTCCAGACTTGCTGCTTTCCGGGATGTCTCCAGGCCCATCTTTTGTATTTCTTTGTTCCTTCTCAGCAATCAAGGTTTTAGCTCTATCTTTATAGTCCACAGCTTTACGACCAAACTCACAACATTTTAAATCATCCTGCTGGGCTCTTTGCTCTTGATTTCCAACATAAATCTGGCTAAAAGCCCCCAACAATAGCCATGCCATTGCCTCAACATTTGACTGCCTTGAAATTTCCTTTGCCAGATTAATCAGGCCACCGCCCTTAATAACAATCTCAGGCAAAGCCTCTGGATAGGAGTAGCATGCAGACAAACTTTCTGACAAGCCATAACACACATTGTGTGAAGTCCAACAACCAATGCAGTCCTTCCTCCCAGCAGAAACCTCTCGAGCCTGATCTTTATCAGCAGGCTTTTTATCAGCATCTTGGTCTCCTGAGCTCTGACCAGAATCTCCCATGCAGAACAACCTAAGCTGTTCCAGGGCTTCTATCTCAGGGGACATCTCTGAACCTTTTCAAACACTTCCCACAAGTCATTCCCAAAGGCTCTTGAACCACATGGTCAGGTACGGTCACAGCAATGACCCTACTCCTGGTACCAAATTCTGTCTTGGTTACTTTTCTCTTGTTGTTGAGACAAAATGCCTGATGCCCAAAGTGAAGTAGGAGAGGTTTATTTCTTACAGTTTTGGGGGTTTCAGTCCATACTCAGCTGATTCCAAGGCAGGGTGGCATGGCTGAGGGGCAGCCATTCATGGCGGCTGCAAGTGGCAAGAGGAAACTGTGCAAAAAGGGGAAAAAAAAATCCCATTTCAACCTTACATTGTATGGCGGCTCCACCCCTCGGCAGGTGCAGAACTCACACTGTCAATCCCAGCACTAGACAATGAATCAATCACAAACACTAGATTTAGCGCTTCCATGACTCCATGAGGCTTGGGGGTCCACCTACAAACAATAACAGGGTCATATTTAAAAACAGCATCTCATTTCCTGAAAAATTTATCTGCCTGTCATTTTCCAAAACCAGGAAAAAATCCTGTTGAAATAAATTAAACAGTTGTGTCAATAAATTGTTTAGCAATGAGTTTTGCATGCCAAACTTATTCTCATCCTATATTTCCCCCACACACATTCTTATTTTTGAGATCTTTGAATAGCCAGATGGAAAGACAAAAGGAAAGGCAAACTTCTCAGGTAATTACAAAAAAATTATCTGCTTCCATCAGAAGTGAATTAGTATCCATATTTAAATTACTGTTCATGATATTTTGGGGGAAAGATGATAACATTGTGATTCTAAAACTACGTAGGTTTTTCAGTTCTACCTTCCAACTTTTTGGTTTTCTTGCAATGGTTGCTAGTAGTTCTTGGACTATTCCATTGGTTACTACCATATGTTCTTGGACTATTCTTCAGTAAGGCAAATATGATCTGATCATCCTTGGAGAAAGTGAAATGGGTGTAAAGATGTAGCAGGTGGTGACTGTACAAAATGTATTTTAGATATTTAACATTCCGTAATGGTGTGCTTATTTTTAGAAGATATATATTTCTTTAAGAATTATATTTCTTTCATATTTAAGGTCTTTTTTCAACAATACATTTTATATAATGTTGAATCTCATAATCTAGAAAAGCAGCCAAAGTGAAATTATTTTTGCTAATATATAAAGTAGCTAAAGTTAAAAAAATTAAGTAACACCTACATTTTAGGATTATTTTGGAAGTAAATTAGCATGACCATTAGCATAAATGTTTAATAGGTCACTAAAATTATATGTCATGAAGCTTGCATTTCAGTCTTTGTGAGGAAATATGGGACCATTAAATCACATATCTATAATAGATTTGTACAATCAAATCAATTCTAACTGTTCTATCAAAAAGGAAGAATTCAGTTATGTCCAAAACTCCTTGTCCCTGAGATTTTCTTAATAAGAAAATCACCTAATTTTGCTTTGAGAGAACAATAGTAAAAATATAGGTTCTTTTTTTGTTATAATTATACAATCCAGATCATGCTGTAAGAAAGCATAAAATCCTGTTCTTATAGATATGGTTAGAGCCTATCCAAGCAATAGTGAAGGAAGGGTTTTCTCTAAATATTGGAAAAACTGAAATGTCAATACCTTGGTACTGATTTGCACAATGTATCAGAACACGACAAAGGAAAGTACTGTTGTGTGTGCATCCTTGTTACAAATAAAATTAGGATGCTATAAGATTTCTTAGTTAAAATTGCTATTGCCTATGATATCAGTTATGTAAGGAAATTTGGGACCATGAAGTTTGTTATCTACTACTGTTTAAAGGAACATTTCTAATAAACATATGAGTAAAATGATTCCACTTTATTTTACCACTAAATCATGTCATTTAAAGTAATTTTTAAAAATTGCAATGTATTTAAAGACTGTACATTTTAAGATATAAATTTTAAATATAATATAAGGTAGTTTTAGAAGTAGAATCTTTGACCTGAAAATTTTGAGCACTCAAGTCCACCATGTGGTTCATATACCAACTCAAAAGGCCTAGAGAACCACTAGAATGTATATATCTAATTCAGAAAATGAAGATCAGAAAGAGACATTAATTCTTTTTTGTTTTAGTTTTTTTTTTTTCCAGCACCGGGGATTGAACTCATGACCTCGCACTTGCCAGGCAGGCGCTTAAGTCACTGAGCTAGATCCCCACCCAGCCCAAGAGACAATAATTCTTTGAACTAGTGGTATTGGTGATCTAGGAGTGAAAATGACAGAAATGGTCCATTTAATTGTGTTAACTATATATATATTTCCAGAGAAGCTCTGGAAATCACAGGACTAGTAGTTTATTTAAAAAGTTATGAAAGAACTGTGAAAAAAAATTCAAATTGACCAAAGTGTTCATGTGTTTATACAGTAGTGCAGGCAATGTTTCACTACTGAGCAAGTAGTTTGTTTCATGCACCATTTCATAGTATCAATCAGTTATGTGAACAGTTTGCAAGGTTTAATGTTTTGATCTCCTTACCATAGCAGAGTACGGATAGAGCTAGGATCTGTAAAATTGCATTAACATTGCCCTTGGGAAACTGGAGCCCTTTGGGTATGGACACTGTCACAAGAGGTTTGGGAACATTTGGGAGCCTTTGGTAGCAGTTGTCTCCTCCACTTTGTATCTATAGAGGAAAGGCAAATTTAGGAAACTCGTGGTTATTTTAATCTAACATTTTCACAGAACTGGATTTATAATAAAAACAAATCTGTTTATTCCAAAGATTTACTGTTCTGATGAGCATGTAGGGCGTAGGTCCTCTGAGCTCTCGGAACCAAGACATTACCTAAGACACAGACATTGCTCAGCTCCCCTTGGGTTGCCCTGTCAGAAGAGCGGCATGACACACTGACATAACGTTACCCTAGGGGAAGAGCATTTCCTTCTTAGCTTTGCAGAATTGCTTTATCCGCATGACATGTTGCCTTGTCACAATACTAACCTCCAGCTTCTTCCTGACTATGCTTTTGTGTGCTTGCCCTGTGTGTTGGGCTGTGAAACGGATACAAGAAAAAGGTGGAGCTTTGTTTTGGTTCTAGTGTAATCTTATTTAAAGGTCTCTAAAATTAAACACGGACAACGCCATGGATTTTTAATTTTTAAAGGAATTTTATTTGCTTTATATTTAATTTATTACTGCCCATTCAATAGTAAAGAAATTTTAGCATGATCAAATTTGTGCCATACTAATTTGACTTTGTGATATTAACATTAACTTTGTAAGGGTATTTGAATTGTAATATAACTTAAAAATATAACTTCCAGCAAGTCATAATTTATCCTGTTCCTGGGAAAAATAATTAAAATGAATATAGAAAGATTAAGGACTTGGTCTTAGGAAATAATATAGAATCAGATTTCTAAAACAAGTATATTCTGTTCAAATGAGTCAAGTATTTCTGAGGGAAAAATTTTAAAAATATTCAATGAATAAAGGAATATACATTGAATCAGAAAAAGGAACTAAAACATTTATGCTAGAATTATATTCATTTTCCCTAAAGAATACATTCACCATTTTGATCTACCATTGGCTTTTTACACCCAGTGGTTAAGAATGCAAAATAAACCGTACTCTAAGAGTCAACAAATCCTTTATGTTCCCTGCAACACTTAATGTAAAGTAAGAGCCTCTTCTCCTGTGGTCACCTAACCTGGGGGAAATTCCTAGGCAAGAAGTTGCTTTCTTTGAATCATTCCTGTGGGAAGAATGAGGATTTATGTAAATAGCAGAGATATGTCTTGATCACCACACAGAAATGAGATAGACCTATCATTCAGAATTCTGTTTGAATGTCAAGACTAAGGATGCTACACATGCCAAGAAGTTCTAAAACTATTTACTACTCACATAGTGATACTTTCCTGAAATATCCAGCCAGGCAGCAAATAAGTGCAAAAGTGATTGAAGAGAACAGAGAATGTTGACTGCAATGGCTGTTATTGTGATTAGAGGGCAGACTGTAGTCAGAGTTCTCACACAGGGACTAGTCTGGTTTGAACTCCAAGGGCTGTGTGTGTGTGTGTGTGTGTGTGTGTGTGTGTGTGCGTGTAACATGTGCTTTCTTATCAGTCAGCCCAAACACAGAGCAGAATCTAGAAGAGGAAGAGGGAGAGATGAGAATTGAAATCTATCATCAGTCATGCATGAAAAATGCAGTCAGAATCTTTATTATAAAGTGGTAATAAATTCATTGGAAAAGAATTTACTTAGAGACAAAACATGACAGTATGTTTGGTAAGATCGTTGTTTCTAAGAGATTGGAAGTAAGATTCCTCATCTATGTAAGCAGTAGAGTTTTGAAAGATAAAGTGAAATCCTGTTTAAAAATAACAGAATGAGGCAAAATTTGATTATCTAAAATATGATTTTGAGAGAAATAGGAATCTAGCCTTCCTTAAATGATAGATCAGAAAATTAAGTAGGAGAGAAAATATTATGCAATATCAATTTTTGAGTTTACTTTTTATTGCTTGTTCTCTCCCATCTTTTATCATTTCAATGCAACTTTCTTAATAATTTGGCTTGTTTTATTCATTTTTCATTTTTTGGACTTGTTCACAGTTGAACAAAAGCAACATACTAAAACCATACTATTTGCCCTCTGCAACCTGTCAAGTTTTAATTTAAATCCATAAAAATTTCTATAGTCTTTCTTTTAACAATATAATTATCTTTGTTTTCTCTTTGATCTTCTACTTTGTTTTTGTTTAAAAAATGCAACTCTTTTTAAAAAAAAAACTTCTTTAAGACAACATTTAGTGAAATAACACCACAATCCAAATTCTCCCTGGAGAAATCTCAATGCATAGGTGTAAATTAGACTCTATATTCACAATTTGGTATGGAAAAATTATTTTCAAAGCATTATTACTGCTTGATATAAAATTGTCTCATAAAGATGTTACTGAAAATTAACTTTTTGTTAAAACTCAAGGAGGAAAGTAAGATAATGGGCACTTTTTAAAATGTAATTAGTTTTGCTCTTTACTGGCAAGGGCATTTATATTTCAGATTATAAAACTGTATATGAAAATGAAATAAATTTACTAGTTAGGAATCACTTTTTTTTACTTAATATGTGCATGTGAAACCACACCTATTTATTTAAATTGAAATATTCTCAGAGAGCCTGTTGTCCAAATGTCTCATTTAATACGTTTCCAAATTGAAAATGTGTAGAGCTCATGTCTTGTCAGTCAGTCTAGAAGAGTTGACCTCGCCATGTGTGATTAACAAAAATGAGTAGATAATTATAAAACATAGCACAGATCATCTGAAATGACTACATAGTATTAATTTTATTTTTTTTTTTTTGAGCAGGGTGTATTTATTGAGAGAAAGCTTCTGTCTGAGAGAGAGACAGAAGGGGTCTCAAGTGGGTTGCCAAAGATTTTGGCTTTTTGAGAGACTTTTATAGAGTAAAACCATGAGGTGAGGTGGGTCCAAGATGGGGCAAACCTGGGAAATCGCAACACAAACAGGCATGAGGTGGGACAGAACTATGGTCAACCAATAAGATTAAACATTCAGGTAAAATTTACCAAATCAGGGATGAACAGGGAAGCGAGGAGCATTTTTAAGGATCACTGACTCTTCCTATAGGGGATTGGGATGGTCAAGGTGATCCATACCTATTTAGAATGTCAATCCCTGATGTTTCTACTTAGGGTGTGGTTGTATTTCTTTTGCCTTGTCTTGAGATCTGGCTTATAGCAGGAGGTGTCTGTCTCCTTCAAGGTCAGAAGACATCTGGTCCTCTGTGTCCACTTTCTCAAGGGCCTGGCCCTATCTGACTGCCTATAATATTTCTAACTAACTCAGCTGCCTGTAACATTCCCCCCTTTGAAGAAGTATCCAGAACTGCCATGAGGGAGAAATGGGCGATGACCGATCGGGCTTCTTCAGGCTGAAAGGGGTCGTAGTTGCTGATCGGCAGTCAGAGATATTCTACAGAGGGTCTATCTAAAGGCCCTCGATAGACAACAGACAGTTTCAACTTGGATGGGCATACAGCTCTAAGTCTGGAGGAGTCAAAGCCAAAGAAACAATTAAGTATGCATGGCCCAAATAATAGAATCAATGGAATAATTATGAGTATAGATAAAAAAGATTTCCACCAGGAGGAGCTAGTAATTGCTTCCCATAAGGAGAAAAAGGAGAGGGTCTAGGGAATTTTAGAATCTGATATATCATTAATTTGTCATCTAATATCTTGAACAGCTATTGAGATATTAGCAGAGGATCAGGAATGTACACACAGCATTCAGTTTTTACAATTGCGTAAGTACTCCCTGTGCTGCTGTTGGAATGTCTAATGCCATCCTATTTCGGAGGACAGCCTGTCTCATTAATTTTACTTCTTCATTTAGGAGAGAGAGATCAGCAGCAGGGTCAATTTGTGTCACATAGGCACAGCAAACTTACTCTGATATCCTGTTATTTTTTATAATTGCATATCAAGTTTATTGCCATGTTTTTTCTTCATAAATTGTTATAAGCATCTAATTATATCTCTAAAACAACTTCCTAAAATTAGAGTAAGATACATAGACACACACATATATTCATGTACATGTATTTACGTGATACAGAATATAAGATATTCTTTTTTTTACTTAAAGAAGCAAATTTATACTTACCAACAAATCATATATACTTTAATTCTTTATTATTTTCCTCCTCTTTTTCTTGGATCTGTCATTTTTTTAATCAAACCATACTGATATGGTTTTGATTTCTACTTTGGCTTCATCCTACACTTCAAGGCTGGAAGTCGTCTCAACACTATTATTCTAGGCACTCTGTCACATCAATCTTACTTGTCTGATTCAAACAATTAGATTTTTTCTAATTTATCTTAATTGATTGACTAATCACTTAATAACTTATTACTTGTTCTAGTAAATAGCTCATGTTCAATGTGCACCAAGTAGGTATATTGAACATTTCATAGTTTTATGAAAATGTAGTACAGTTAGTTGTTGATTTGGTTTTGTTACTTTTTGCATTTTGTTCTTATTTATACTTATTTTGAGACCTACTATATATTCATTTTTTTGTCTGTTTCCTGGGTACTTAAAACAATTAGACATGTGATATAACATGTCAAAATTTGAGGGTTTTTACCAGTTTGAAATATTCATGGTTGACTAAATAGAGTTGAAAAGAGGCCAACCATAAGAGCAAGCCCAGCAGGGACAAAGAGACTGAGAAAGTGGTTTTGGCAAAATACTGCCCAGCCATGGTTTGGTTAGCTGCCAT
>RJWT010039722.1:0-12623 GCA_004365215.1 Cuniculus paca | reverse complement strand
CATAAATGTATTCATAGATGGAGGTGCCCAGAGTTGTATATTAAAGATGTATTTTGTATGTGTTATACAGGTGGGTGATTGGGGGCATGAGTACGATCAAAATATACACACTGAAATGTATGAAACCCTTCACTTCCCCTCTCCCCAAAACTTGTGAAACTGTGGGAGATGATGGGGTGAAGGAGGATTATTAAAGTATGTTACATGCATGTACACATTATCACAATGAAACCTAGCAATCTATTGAGTCAATAGGCACTAATAAAAACGTGAACCTCTCCAAGCATGCAAAATACGCATGTGAATCATTATCAGAGTGAGTCTTTTCTGCCTTATTTTTGTTTGTTATTCTCATAGATTTTTCTAATAATAATCAGAGTTGTGCAATGTTGCAAAATTGGTACAGAGGTTTCCTGTATTTTTTTGTCTTTTCGAGACAGGGTCTCATTATGCCGTTCAGGCTGGCCTTGGGCTCACTTTATAGCCCAGGCTGGTCTCGAACTCTCAACGATCCTCCTGCCTTGGCCTCCCGAGTGCTGGGATTATAGGAGTGTGCCACCACGCCCGGCAGGTTTCCTGTATTCTCCTCATCCAGGTTCCCTGGTGCTCACCTTCTTGTGTAGTAAGACGTGATGGTAATACAGAAAGCACCAGTGATGAGTTCTTCTTAAACTTTTCAATTTTTATCAGTCCTCCATGTTTGCAGTACATAACGATCACATTCCTTCAGGGGAATTGGTGCATATAGATGACACATCTTCATCTTTTTATATCCCTTCCCCTCCACTCCTTCCCATCTCCATCTGTTGATTTCCTACTCGTTTGTAAAACACCTGTCTCCCTGTTTCCTAACAGTGTTGTTTTCTAACTGATGAGAAACACATACAACAAACTCTACTTGTTATTTCTGTTTTTTGATTTTTCACTAATGCTTTTCTTCTCTTCTCAAATCTGCTGTAGGACACCACATTATGGGTAGACATCTCCTTAGGTTTTTCTAGACTCTGACAGTTTCTTTGATTTTCCTGCTTTCAATGACCTTGACCATATTGAGAACTACAGTTTAGGATTTTTTTCATCTTTTTGAGACAGGGTCTTGCTATGCAGTTCAGGCTGGCCTTGAGCTTACTTTGTAGCCTACGCTAGTCTTGAGCTTGCCACAATCCTCCTGCCTCAGCCTCCCAAGTGCTGGGATTACAGGAGTGCCCTACCATGCCTGAATAGGATTTTTTTTCTGACACAGAGTCTCACAATGTAGCCCAGCCTGGTCTTGAACTCATGGTGACATACCAAGTGTTGGGATGACAAGTGTGTGCCACCATGCCAGGCATAACGGGTATTTTGTAGAATGTCCTAGACTTGCTGTGATGTTTTTCTTCTGGCTACTTGAGGTTCTGAATGCACTGGAGGACAGTCTCTGGGCTGAAATGTCATTCTTATCACATCACCTGTTTCAAGAAGCAAGTGCAAACATGACAGATCATTCAGGAGTAGAATTTTGTGACTTGGTTGAGGTGGGTTTACCAGTTTCTCCCCAGACATTCATAGTGATCAAATAACATTCTTTCTTTCTTTCTTTCTTTCTTTCTTTCTTTCTTTCTTTCTTTCTGCACTGGGGATTGAACTCACGACCTCGTGCTTGCCAGGTAGGCGCTTAGGCCACTGAGCTAAATTCCCGGCCCTGAAATAGCATTTCTGACAGCTACATAAACAGCCTCAGAAAAATCAACCAATGCAGCATGTAAAGTATTTCAAGTTGAAAATCTACACTAGAGTCTCAGTGGATCAAATCCATGCATACATGAAACCTCAACACGGGTTTATGAGTTACATTTTGAAAATCCTTAGTCCACTAAAACTAAAATGAAATGTCCTTCGCAAGATAGTGTTATCCATCAGGAACTCACAGAAAACCTCAAATTCATTCTGGACCAAAGTTAGAACCATTCCCACTGAGATCAGGAAGAATGAAAAGAAAAACTACAGACTGGAAAAAAAACACTTGTACATTACCTTTGTATAAAGAAAGAGCTCAAAGGGCTGGGGATTTAGTTCAGTGGCCTAAGCGCCTGTCTGGAAAGCGTGAGGTCATGAGTTCAATCCCTGGTGCTGCAAAAAAAAAAAAAAACCAACCAACCAAACAAAAAAAACCTCATATCTAGAGTACATGCAGAATTCCTGGAACTCAAAAAGAAGAAAAGAGAGCACCTGGCTTTGAAATGGGCAAAAGTAATACCCAAGTAAAAAGAGAAAAAAAGAGCCAGGTGTGGTGGTGCACACCTGTAATCCCGGCACTCGGGAGGCTGAGGCAGAAGGATCATTGTGAGTTCGAGACCAGCCTGGGTTATGAAACGAGCTCAAGGCTGGCCTGAACTGCATAGTGAGACCCTGTCTCAAAAAAAAAAAAAGACTCGAATAGATATGTTTCCAGAGAAGCTAGACGAATGGCTAATAAGAACATGAAAACATGCTGTAAATCATTCATCCAAAGTGAATATTCCCTCACACCCATTACGATGCTTGCTGTGAAAAAAAGAAAATAACAACCATTGTCCAGGATGTACAGAAATCAGAACCACTGGGCAATGTTGGTGGGACTGTAAACTGGTACAGCTCCTGTGAGAAACATTTCTGTTACAATCAGAAGTAGAATGAGCATTTAACTCAGCAATACTCACTCTATTTATGTATCTCCAAAAGCCCCCTGATTACTTTTATGGCTGTATTCATAGCAGCACTTTTTCAGAATTGCCACAAGTTGGAAGCAACTCAATGTCAATCAGTGAATAAATGGATACCCACAGCGTGACCCACCCATCTGCAGGAATATTATCCATGTTTTAACAAGAAAGGAAATTCTAACATGTGCTGCACGATGGACAACCCTTGAGGACATTTTCCTAAGTGAAACAAAGCAGGTGCAGACTTATACTGTGTGATTTCATTCGTGGTGTTACTGAGGAAAAACCTAATTAAACCCTCTAGCTTTGCTTGCTCTTAGTTGATTTTTAAAAGTATCACCTGTTTTGGAAGTCTGACAGTTGGACAGTGCATTATTGGTCTTCCACTAACTCTGCTGTAGATGACATCTCTCACTGAAGGCACCTAGTGGGTTAAAAACTGGCTTTTGGCAAATCTTCTCTCCCCAGGTTCTGTGGTTAAGAGTTGCCATTAGCTATCTTCCCCTGACCTGTGGAAAAGGTGCCTTTCTGTTCCAGCAACCGCAGACTTAACTGTTTTAGGGAAGAGGAACTAAAATTACAGGAGTCAAAAAACTTTCTAATCAGTAACTTTGCTTTTATTTTACAGAATCCACAACATCTGGTGACCTACAGATAAGAGCAGTTCTTGAATCAGAAAAGCAGATCACCTAAAATTTGTAACTACCCTGGTACTTGGTCTATGTTTCTCAGCCAGTCCCAATGTGAGTCTTGTGTCTGAATCCCCAAGGCAAGATAGTCTCCGTTGATGATAGCCTTCATCTACTTTTCTTTCTAAAGAAATCTTTTTCCTGGCTCCAACATCTGCCCTCAAGTACTTGCCCTTTTAGGGTGTTGGGCAATGAGCTTGAATTTATAGTTACAATAAGAGTTCCCTGGAGTAGTCACATTTATCTAGACAGGAACTAGAATGGAGGTTGCCAGGGGCTGAGGGAGGGTAACGGGAAATATAGTTTGTTTATTTGTTTTTTGAGACAGGGTCTTGCTATGTAGTTCAAACTGGCCTTGAACTCATGGCAATCCTCCTGCCTCAGTGCTGGGATTATAAGCATGTGCCACCACACCCAACTGTAAATATTATTTAACAGGTGCAGAGTTTTGGTTTTCTGAAATGAAGAGATCTGTGGATGAGTGGTAAGTAACGGTTATATAACATTGTTGAGTACTTAACACCACTAAATTATACACTTGAAAATAGTTTAGATGTCATATTTTATGTTTTGCGTTTTTAACCAAAATTTTAAATAGCATTCTATAGGGTCAAAGACATAAACATTTCCCCAGAGGAGATTCATGGTTAGTCAAGATGCATGTGACTATCGTCATCATTTGTGTGTGAATGTTACTGATCAGTCAGGAGTTCTTTTGCCCAAGTTGGATGAAAATTGGCATTATTAAACAAGATCTGAGGGAATTCTTCAGAGGAGAAACATAGATCCCAAATTTCAATCACTTCCTATGTTACAGTTTATATTTAGATGTCCCCTTACCTCCTGTGCCCATAGGGAGGGCTTTCAGTAGGTAGCTGGATGATGGGTGTGTGCTACTGGATTAGTCCACTGATTGGTTTATCATACTTCTGGGTATGGATTATAGATTTACCAAGAGGGAAGATCCTTCCTGGGAGTAGGTGACATCAAACAATAGGCTTGTATCCTGGATGGAATAATGATTTGGTTCTTGTCCAGTTCGGTTTGAGACCAGCATTGGGGAAGGAATTCAGTTTGTGAATCATGTTTTGGTAGAACAGTCATTTTGACACTATAGGCCTATCCAGGATTGGGGGACACCTTTTGATTTTCTGGTGTCCTTTGAGCTTCCTTTTTAAAGCACTGTAGTTGTCACTATAGAAATCTTTCACTTTCTCAGTCAGGTTAATCCCTAAATATTTAATTTTTCTGAAAACTGTTGTGAGTGGTGTTGTTTTCCTAATTTATTTCTTACTGGGTTCTTTATTGGTATACAAGAATGCTATTGATTTTTTGTTTGTTGATTTTGTGTCCTGCTACATTGCTGACTTTGGTAATTAGTTCTAGGAATCTTTTTTTTTTAACAGAATAAACCACTTATTAAAACACTGCATGGTAAACTTTTTGATCCAATGTGCATACGAGTGCCAGGGATATAGCTCGGTGGCACAGCGCCTGCCTGGCAAGTGCGAGGTCCTGAGTTCAATTCCCAGTACCAGAAAAAAAAATTACATGTGGACATTTTCCCCTTCATTCATATTTTGCCTAATCTTTCCAGAACTAGACAATACCTGTCCTTTAACACTCACCGAGTTAACAGTGAGATGAATGCAGGCCTACATTTTCCTGATGAAACAAAGTTAGAGAATAACTTCCAAAACAATCAAACTCCCATATGCCTGAAGTTAAATTTTTTTTTACCCTGCTCACTGGTCCAAAATTAAAATTCGCAGTCTATCAAAAAAAGGTATCAAGGACTCTCCCCTTTTCCCACCAAAAATAAATATTAGAAACAAATTGAGGATAAGAGTTGAGTTTTAAACTGCTCTTGGTTAGTATCACATTTGTCTCTTTTTATCTGGTCAACTGTAAGTGTACAAATAGTTCTGTGAATAGAACTCACTCTACAGTTCTTTGTACAGTGATAGGTAAATTATAAAAGTTGGATTTGGACTTTTCTCCTTTGTTTACAGCACTTCTAAGCAATGTGTGTGACACACACTACAGAAGCAGGAAAGACCACCTTTAATAAATTATTATTACTATTTTTTTGAGGCAGGGTCTCACTATGCAGTTCAGGCTGGCTTCGAACTCAGGCCCCCCCATCCTGCTGGCCTCTTCTTCAGCAGGGTCTCACTGTGTAGTGTAGGCTGACCTTGAACTCGCTTATGTAGTACAGGTTGGCTTTGAACTCACAGTGATCCTCCTGCCTCAGCCTTCCCAGTGTTGGGATTACACCATGCCTGGCTAATTCTAGGAATCTTTTTTTTTTTTTTTGTGGCACCGGGGATTGAACTCACGACCTTGCGCTTGCCGGGGAGGCGCTTAGACCGCTGAGCTAGATCCCCAGCCCCTAATTCCAGGAATCTTTTGGTGGAATTTTTTTGGTCTTTTGAAAAGATCATGTCATCTGTGAGTGGTGATGTTTGACTTCTTCCTTTCTTATACATATCCATTGTGTTTCTTTCTCCTAATTGCTCTCACCAAAGTTTCAAGTACTACATAGAACAGGAATGGTGATAGTGCACATTCTTGTCTTGCTTTAATTTTAAAGGAAAGCTTTCAGCTTTTCCTCTTTTAATAAAATGTTGGCTTTAGTAGGTTTGTCATAAACGGCTTTTATTAGATTGAGATAAGGGCCTTCTGGACCTCCATCACTGAGTTTGTCGTTCATCAGGAATGGATGTTGGATTTTGTCAAAGACTTTTTCTGCATTTATTGAAATGACCATGTGATTTTCATTCCTGCTGGTGTTTATGTAGTGCATTACACTTATTGGTCTGTGTAGGTGGAATGATCCTTGGACCCCTGGGCTGAAGCCTACTTGGTCATGGCATATGATCTTTTTGGTGGGTGGTTAGTTGCATCCCATTTGCAAATATCTTGTGGAGATTTTTGCATCTATGTTCATTAAAGAGATTGGCCTGTAGTTTTCTTTTTTAGTTGAATCATTGTCTGGTCTTTGAGTTAAGGTAATGCTAGCTTCTAAGCATGAGTTTGGTAGTTTCTTCCTTTTCAGTTTTATTAAAGAGTTCTGGCAGTATTTACATCAGATGTTCCCTGATGTTCTTGTAGAATTTAGTGATGAATCACTGGGTCCTGGATCTTTATGAGTTGGTAGGTTTTTTTATTACCGATTTAATTTCATTGCCTGTGATTGAACTGTTGGGGATTTTTGTCCTTTCTTGGTTTAGTTTTAATAATTCATGTTTAGGAATCTGTCCATGGAGGGGGAACAGTCCATGACCCTCGATGTGTGTCCACACCACAGGGGTGACTGTAAGTGCCCTCCTCCTGTGGCTTTGCTGAATGAATGTGGTGACACTCAGATATACACAGGCCTCCCAGGGTTCCTGGTACAGCACAAGTGTCCCATAAATGCCTGCTTCTGACACTGAAGCATGACAGGGCCTGACAAGGTTGGTCACAGGCGCGCATGAGGGCTGGCTGGGGTGGCACCTGGGTTTTGGGGTTTGGAATTTGGAGTGGTGCCAAGCTCCAGGAGACTGTGGCTCTCCACCGGGGCTGAGTGGGAGGCAGATGTCACAGAAGAAGGGATGGCCAGCAGGTGTCATTGTCGTCCACACTGTGGGCAAGAAAATCTCTGTCCAGGAGCATGTATGGGATTATTTCCTTTTTCTGGCCTCATTCATTCATTCATTCATTTGATGTAAATGGTGGTTTTGTGGTCACAAGTTTCTTTAGGTCCTCTTTATCATAGAAATATCTCATTTCTCCATCAATTTTGAAGGGTGGTTTGCAGGAAATATCAGTCTGGGCTGAAGGTTTGTCTAGTTTTCTTTTAGGGTTTAAAATACTTTGCTCCAAGCTGTCCTGGCCTCTAAAGTTTGTGTTGAGAAGTCAGCAGTAATCCCAATTGGTTTGCCTTTATAGATGATTTGTTGCTGTTCTCTAATAGCTTTGAAGATTCTGTCATTTTTCTGGGATTTTTGTCTATGATGTGCTGGGGAGAGTTCTTTTTCTAATCGTGACTCTTTGGGGTTTTATATGCCTCATCTAAATGTTAAACTCTTTTCCCATATTTGGAAAGTTTTCTGTTATTATTTCTGTAAATAGGCTTTTTATGCCATTTGTGCTGTCTTCTGATTTCTTTTCCTTTCTTTTTTGAGTCAGGGTCTCTGTGTAGTGCTGGTTGGCTTTGAACTTGCTATGTAGTCCAGGTTGGCCTTGAACTCATAGAGATCCTCAGCCTCCTGAATGTTGAGATTACAGGCACACACCATCATGCCTGCCCTGTTCTCCTGTTTTCTTAGGGCATCTCTTATTAATTGGTATTAAACAGCAGCTCTTCCTTCTACTTCTGACCCTGTGTCCTCATATTAGTCGTATCTGCTGCCCATAACATTTTTGTAGACTTTAATTCTTGCTAAATTGATGATGTTTGTTTCGTATCTTTTTTTTTTTAGTTTGGCTAGCTTTTTATTAATGACTTTTGTAAACACTCTGGTCGTTTTGTTTACTACACCCATTACTTCTTAAATTTATTTTATTTTATTTTAAATTAATTATTATTATTTTTTTTTTGGTACTGGGGATTGAACTCATGACCTTGTGCTTGCCGGGCAGGTGCTTGTGCTGGTGAGCTAAACCCCCAGCCCTATTTTTAATTTTTGAGATGGGATCTCACTCTATAGTTCAGGCCTTGAGCTCACTACATAGACCAGGCTGGCCTTGAACTTGTGGTGATCTTCCTGCCTCAGCCTTCTAAGTGCTGAGAGATTACAGCTGTGTGCTACCACATCTGGCTCATTATCTTGTTATTTCTTCCTTGAGCACCTTATTGATCTATTTTTTAAATCTCCTCTGCTATCCTTTCAAATCATTCAACTCTGCAGTTTTTGATTTCCGCCACCTCAATGTTCTATGGATCAGCTTTGGGGGAGTTGGGAGTTTTTGGAGACATTTTGTTACTTTGTATTCTCATGTTTGTGTTTTTGTTATGTTTTGTTCTGTGTTAAAGTTTCCAGTGGAAAGACTTTTTTGCTAGCATGGAGATCTTTTTAGTGTGTGTTTGCTTTTTAATTATTCTTTGGGCATGATTAATTATAGGCCTTTGGCACTGTCTAAAGATCTGATCACCTGAATTAATTTTGGCAGGGAGGATGCAGTGTAATTGTCCCAGCACCCAGTTCTCTGAGAATGGACCACAGTATTGTTAAGGACATAAAGGCAATCCAGATATTGACATACAGAGAAAAATCTATTAATAGCAACAACTGTAACTCTCTGGAAATAGCAAGTAAATCAGCAACAGTAATAGCATCACAGCCAAATGAGATATTGTGTTACTATAAGAACCAAAAGTGTACCACTGTTAACCATAGAGAAGAGATCGGTCATTATGGTATAAACACTGAGACAAAGCAAATATCAACATACTGTAGATATCTACTAAATGTGATAATTACACTTCTGCTAACAATAGGAAAGAATTCAACACTAATATAGAGTCGAATAATGATCTAAAGATTAGTAAATGTTAATGGTTATACTAGTGAAGATAGAGTTGGTGGGGGAATTAGAGCATGAAAGAGGAAAAACTGAAGCAGTTGATTCTCTTAGTCTCGAATTCTTTGGTATGTCTTCATCCATTTTCATGTTTGGATTCAGTTGCTGAAGAATTATGAACCTGTAGAATAGTCAAATTGCTCCATTTTTCATATTTTTTGTGTGGATGGGTTCAGATTTGAGTGTTTGATGGAATAGATATCTTTCCCACCTTCATGGAGGGACTGCTGTGTGATCAGCCTTCTTTTGAGAGGTCTATTCCCAGCAGCACTCAAAGAGATGAAAACAAGTGCAGTAACAATTGCTATGTGAAGAAAAATGTGAATGTCAAAATACAGTAAAAATCAGTTAAGACCAACAACTACACTGTCATTATTAACAGAGAAAGGAGGAAAACGTAGCATAGGATAAACTAAGAAGTTCAAAATTAGTAAGGGTTAAAAAAATAAAGCAGAAATAAAAATTTCTGAAATGCACAGAAAAGGAAATAATTGAATAAGCCAGATAAGAAAGAAGGAAGCAAAAATGAGAAAGATAAAAAGTCCAATAATGCTTTTATTCTTTGATTTGATTGGTTTTAGTCTGTTTTCAATTATTTGATTGCAATATGTGAGAAGGTATGAACAGCTATTTTGTTTTCTTTTTCTATTTTAAAGAGAATAAAACAAAGCAAAATGAAATAAAACAGAACAAAGTAGATCAGGAGAGAACAATGCAAGCAATACAGGACTTCAAAACGAGACAACAGGAAATCAACAGTGGCTACTACAGTGTCTCTTGTTCTTTTCTAAATAGTTGTCCATACCTTCACATACAATAAATTCAAACAAAACAAAATAGAATAAAACCAATCAAAACAAGAGAATGAAAGCATTACAGCCCTTCAAAACCAGACAATAAGGAATGAACAATGGCTACCATAATATCTCTTGTTTTCTTCAAAATAGCTGTTCATACCTTCTCATATATTGTAATCAAATAATAGAAAACAAACTAAAACAAACTAAAACCAATAAAATAAAAAATAAAAGCATTATTGGGCATCAAAACAAGATGATAAGAAATTAGCAATGGCTACCATAATGTCTTGTTTTCTTCAAAGTAGCTGTTCACACCATCACACATAATAAAATCAGTTCTTGTAAACTCTTTAGGAGTAGTTCTAGGTATGTATAAGCCTATACATGTGCATCTATCCTTTCTGTGTTAGAAGGACTAACAAAACACAAGAAAAACAAGAAACAAAAGGGACAAATAAATAATAACAAAGAGCCCAAAACAATAACAATATAGGCTTTCAAAACAAGGCAGTGGGAACATACCAGAGGTTGTTATTTTGTATAGTTATCTTCAAAAGAGTTACTCAGATTACCAGATACAGACATCCTAAATTTATCTAATCCTATGAATGTTAACTGTTTTGTTCCATGTGCTAATAGCATTAGTAGTACAATCATCTTAGCTATCTTAAGTGTATATATATATACACATTTATATCTTTTTTCTTTTCCCTTCCTTCTTTTCTCCTTTTCCCTGAGTTGTTTTTTCCTTTTGAGTAGTTTCTTACCTTTTCACAATATTTATTGAAGACTTTGTATCTTATCTACTCTTTCAGTTTCTTACACTAGGGAGATGATACAGTGTTTACACATGTGGGTTTGATTTATTTCACTTATGAGTATGGTTTCAAGTTGCATCTATCTACCTATAAAAGCCTCAATATGATCCTTCTTTATAGCTGAGTAGTACTCCATTGTATAAAAATACCACATCTTTTTATCCATTCTTCAGTTGATGGGCATTTGGGTTGTTTCCAAGATTTGGCTATTACAAATTGTGCTGCTATAAACATGAGTGCACATATATCACTGTGGTAAGATGATTTCACTTCTTCTGGGAATATGCCCAGATGTGGAATAGCTGGGTCAAATGGGACTTCCAGTCCTAGCTGTTTGAGAAACCTCCAAACTGACCTCCACAGTGGTTGCACCAGTCTACACTCCCACCAACAGTGGAGAAGGGTTCCTTTTTCCCCACAGCCTCTCCAGCATTTATTGTTGGTGGTTTTCTTGATCCTGGCCATTCTTTCTGGAGTGAGATGAAATCTCAGAGTTGTTTTAATTTGCATTTCTCTAATGACCAATGATGCTGAACACTTTTTCATGTATTTATTTGCTGTTTGTATTTCTTCATTTGAGAAGTGTGTTTTCATCTCAGATGCCTATTTTTGAATTTCTTTGAATTTCAGGGGGCCTGATTTTTAAAAATTCTTTATATGTTGTAGGTAGAAGATCTTTGTCTGAAGGACAGTTGACTAAGATTTTTTCCCAATTCGTGGGTTTTCTTTTCACTCTGTTGGAGATTTCTTTTGACATGCAAAAACTTTTTAACAAACGAGATCCCAGTTGTTGATTCTGGGAAGTATTTCTCATGCAGTTTGATTTTTGTTCATGAATTCTCCACCTACTCCTATGTCTTCAAGATTTCTACCTACTTTGTCTTCCAGCAGATTTAGTGTTTCTGTTTTAATGTTTAGATCTTTGACTCATTTTGACTTTAGTTGAGTGTATGGTGATAGGCTTGGGTCTAGTTTTAGTTTTCAGCATATGGAAAGCCAGTTTTCCTAGGACCACTTATTAAAGATTTATCTTTCTTCCAGTGAACATGTTTGGCCCCTTTGTCAAAGATAAAGTGGCTGAGTGTGTTTGTAGTTTTCGTTGCATCCATCTTCTAATCTATTCTGTTGATCTTCAGGTCTGTTTTGATTCCAGTACCATGCTGATTTTATCACAGTAGTTTTGTAGTATAATTTCAAGTCAGAGATTGTGATGCCTCCTGCCTTGCCTTTGTTGCCCAGAATTGCCTTTGCTACTTTAGGTCTCTTCTGGTTCCAGATGAATTTTAGGAATGAATTCTCTAGATCTGTGAGGTATGCTATTGGTATTTTGATGGGAATTGCATTAAATCTGTATAACAATTTTGGGAGAATGGCCATTTTCACATTTGTTTTTCTATCCATGAACACAGAATGTCTTTCTGTTTTCTGAGATCCTCTTCAATTTCTTTTTTCAGAGTACTGTAATTTTCATTGAATAGATCTTTTGTTTCCTTTGTTAGGTTGATTCCTAAGTATTTCATTTTTTGGATGTTCTTGTGAAAGGTGTGGTTTCTCTTATTTCTCTCTCAATGAGTTTGTTGTTTGTGTACAGGAATGTGACTGATTTCTGAGTATTGACTTTGTATCCAGCTACCTTACTGAATTTGGTTATGACATCCAGAAGTCTTTCTATGGAGTTTTGTGGGTCTTCTATGTAGAGTATCATGTCATCTGCAAGTAGAGATAATTTAACTTGTTCCTTTCCTATTCTTATTCCTTTTATTTCTGTCTCTTGTCTAATTGCTCTGGCTAATGTTTTTTTAAATTTATTTTGAAAATACAACCAAACCAAACAAAACAAAACAGAGTAGAGTCAATCAAAACAAAGCAATGAACATGGAATATGACTTTGAAACAGTGTAAAAAGAAAGAAAAGAAAAAACAAACAAACAAACAAACAAACAGAAAAAAACAAAGCAATAGATAAGGTTTCCATCATGGCTCTTGTTATCTGCAGTATACCTGCCCATACCATCAGGGATAAGTAAAATCAAACAAAATACAACAAACTAAAGCAGTAGAAACAAA
>RJWT010039721.1:0-12638 GCA_004365215.1 Cuniculus paca | reverse complement strand
GGAAGAGACCATTATTGAAGAGTAGCAGAAACAAACACACATTGTGAAGCAGTAAAGAAGCAGAATCAGAAAAACACAGGATCGTGGAAAATGAAAGGATTTCAAGAA
The DNA here is from genome assembly GCA_004365215.1 of Cuniculus paca. Lineage (NCBI taxonomy): Eukaryota > Metazoa > Chordata > Mammalia > Rodentia > Cuniculidae > Cuniculus > Cuniculus paca. The sequence goes on along the minus strand of RJWT010039721.1, from coordinate 12,530 downwards.
AGAAGAACAATGACAGGTCCTCCAGCAGCCAAAGGACCTGAGCCCAGGAGGCCTCGGAGAGTCACAGTATCCTCTGGAGAGCAAACCCACACTTTGGCAGGGAGGCAGAGGACAGGCCACAGCACGGAGGACGCGCAAGAGGGAGCCAGCCCCGCAATGCACAGGCTGCCTCCCGAGGCTGCACGGCTGGCGAAATGCCGTCCCTGAAGGGGTCCACTTTTCGCCCAGGAATCCGAGCGTCTTGCTGGATTCTGAAACAATGAGCTTGACTCCCTGCAAATACTCTCCAGGAACAGCTCCTGAGTGTCAGCATGGCCGCGTGGGCTAGGAATAGCTTTCTCTCTATCTGTACATTACCGCAGCCCCGGCTTCGAGCGCTGCGTTAGTGTCACTCGGAAACCGCGGTGCACACCTGGTGTAATCCCAACATTCTAGGAGGCTGATGTAGGAGGAGCGAGCCCAGATTGGCCAACTTACTGACTTAGCCACGGCTGTGTTTCAAAACTAAAAAAAAAAAAAAAAAAATTATCTTTTTTTTCTCTTTTATTTTTAGCTTTTTAAAATTTTTTGGTGCTAAGGACTGAACCCAGGGCCTCCCACTTACTAGACAAGCATTCTACCACTGAGCTAAGTCCCAGACCCTCAAAATAAAAAATTTACAAAGGAGTGGGTGTGTAGATAAGTGTGAAGGCCCCGGATCCCTCTCCATGCCCTGCCCCCAAGTTGTAGCATTACTGTATAAAAAACCTCAAGTTCAAAGGTACAGCAGCAGTACAGAAAGGTTACTTACAATCACTAAGAAAGGAGTTTTCATATTACTCTATTATTTTCTTAAACGTCTTCTCCTTACCTTGGAGATGTGGCTACTATAGTGTACTTCCAATTTTCTTCAAACAGTTTTGACCTATGCTTCCATCTCATGAATTCCAAGACAGTATTAAACTGATGCATATTTTCATAAATCTGGGGGAGGAAAAAGAAGTTATTTATGAAAGAATTACTATTTATCAGAATAACATATACATCCAACACTGAAAGTATTTCACGTGTAAAATTACATGTTTTTCAAAGTCAGTGAAAAGTTTTTAAAAACTCATCACTTTACCATTTTCCCAACCTCTGACCAAGTTAAGTATACAGTCAGTTCTATGGAAAAAGAGGAATCACCTGCAAAACTTCCATGTTAACTTAACATTTTAGAAACAAAACACTCATCTCAATTTGGGGAAAAACATCAACAACAACAACAACAAAAAACAACAAGAGCTGCAGGAAATTTACAACTTTATAACATTCAAGTTCTTACGTAGGCAAAAACATATTTAGTATTTGGTATGCCTTTTCCCTTTTTTTATCACGAAGTGTTAATAGCCAGTTTTAACTCATCCCAACTACTACCTGTAATATTGGAAGATTTGGTCCAATTCCATGGGATAGATCTATGCAAATTAATATTGTCACCATGACCCTACTGGTTCATGTGACAAACATTTACAAATCTAAAACGATGAAAACAATTAACATTTTTAATTTAATTTTTATTATTATATATGGTATTTGTTAGGGATTTAAAAAAATTTCACTGAATATACCTTTTAACTACAATTTCAAATTGCAAAGTATTGTTTCATTATTTAAGGACAATTTTTAAAAGCTGTACAAGCACTACCCAGGGTCCACTGCAAGGTCAAGTGGCTGTGTCTTCGAGACCCTGCCAGGGTCATCCGTGTCACACTGAGGTTCTGCGTCCTGGGGGTAATGACCCAGCTAGCATACCGGATGGAGCCTTTCTTCAGGACAGGCGTGTCCGCCAGGCAGACAGGCTGCAGAGACCAGCTCAATCTTTCCTGGTCCGCATGGAGACCTGACCCTGAGAGCAGTTAGGGGGCTTTCTTTGTACCAGGGCCTTCTTTGCACCAGCTCCCCACAAAGGACTGGAAAACTCACATGTCACCACTAAGAAAAATGAGAGGAGGTAGAAACAGAAATCTAGGGGAGGGGGTTGTTTTTTGGTTTTTCTGTTGCCCAAGATATTCATATTCATAATCTTCTTTTGTTTTTGTTTTTTGCTTTTTTGTTTTTATTTTGAACCAAGAATTGAACTCAGGACCTTGCACTTGCCAGGCAGGTGCTTGTGTCACTGAGCTATATCCTCGGCCCTTTCATAATCTTAAAGAATCTCCCTTGTATTAACAAATAAATAAATAAATAAATAAATAAATAAATAAAATGCATTATGCTTCCATTTTAGAAATGGCTTAACGATTTTTCACCAAAGCTACACTTTGCCAGTCCCTAAGATGTGTGAAAGGAGAGTGAAGACGTAATCACTGTATTAAACGAATTCAGGTTACTCTACTCACATGAAAGTAAAGACAGCCCATGATACATACGCCTCTGTTCTAAACACACAAGGCAGGGCGAGGTGGCACATGCACTAGGGAAGCAGGTGCAGCAGGAGGATGCCAGCCTGGGCTACGTAATGAGGTCAAGACCAGGCTAACTGCAGAAAAGACCCTGTCCAAATAAATAAAATGAAATGGAAAGTAAAAACACATAAAAGCGCTTTCAATATACCACTTTCAAAGTCCAAGACGCAAGATTTTCTATTCTCCTTCCTTTCTCACATGTACAAACATTTAACAAACAGCAGAAAACTTTCTTAAAAAGATGAGCCTAAAAAGCTGGATATATAGTTCAACTCAGTCATACAGTATTTGATTAGCAAGGCCCAGAGTTCAATCCCCAGCACCACCAAAAGAGGGGAGAGGAGGGAAGGGGAGCCTACGACATGCTAAGGAAAATCAAGTAAGATTTGACTTTACTACTCAGAGGTAAACAGGCAATCGGAGGAAAACACGCTTCATGACATCAGTCTACAAATCATTTTTTACATACCAGACATAGCACGAATAAAGGAAAGGTCAGAATCTTTGCAGTACAGTGCTACAGTAAACACAAACCTATAAATCTGCACATGCCCGGGTACTGGATTTGCGTAGGTGAAAAGTTCTAAACAACCTCAACCACTTAATTTACAGTGCATTCTGCACGGGCTGTTAGCACTGTAAACTTCAGTCCAACAAACACAAGTGACGCCAGTCAAAACCAAACACTACATAAATACAAGCGATGTTTTCACCAGGGATTTCTGTCTCTGAGTTTTTCAAGCATGTTAATTGTAGAAAATATACTAAAGAGGAGAGAATTCTTCGAAAAAACACACCTGATCATCTTAATGACCAGGGAAAAAGACCAAATCTTTCTAAATATAGTCAACATTTTCTAATTCAGAGCTGACATCAGAATTTCCTCAAAGCTGATTATCTGAAAATAAATATGGAAAGTTAATTTTAGTCACACATTTCCTTTACAAAACAGGTTTTACTATCTACAGTCATACCGCCCTGAACGTGCCTGATCTCAGAAGCTAAGCAGGGTCAGGCCTGGTTAGTACTTGGATGGGAGACAAAATACTTTTTACTGCCACCAAAATATACACATTCCTATTAGTTTTTAAAATTACTAAAATGGTTAAATTTTAAGCCACCAAGGTGCCTTTATTTATTTATTTATTTATTTATTTATTTTATTTATTTTTTGGTATCAGGAATCGAACTCACGACCTCATGCTAGCCAGGCAAGCACTGCACTGCTGAGATACACCCCCAGCCAACAAGGTACTTTAAAGAACATTAGGGACTGGGTAGAACGTTTGCCTACTATGGGACTGGGTAGAACATTTGCCTACTATGTGCAAGGCACTGGGCTTAGTTTCCAGAAAAACATAACCAGTACAGAACCCATCAGCTACAAACATCCACGATGGATATTAGAGTTATCTGACTCTGAGGTGCTAGAGTATCACCTGCTGATTCCTGTATTGCATAACATTTGCTTTATAGAAGAGAATACAGCATAAGTATACTCTTAATACATGTTGTAGTCAGGGTGTACAAGGGAATACATTTAATACAGGACATATAATTTATAAAATTATTTTATAATATTCATCCAAAAAGTCAAATGCAGAAGAGCGCAGGAAATCTGTCCACACACTAGAAACCCAAAGAATCCAGCTGAGGGCCTGGATCCCACAGCAATGTTCTCCACAAGTCCATCTGGAGGCCTAGAGCCCACGACAATGTCTCATGCAAGTCTGCACCAAGGATCTGCACCGGGAAGGCCCAAAGGCCAGTGGTGGTAGCCAGAATGTGCACCAGCAGGATGAAGGATCTGTGCCCGCAGGCTGAGGGATCTGCACAGGAGCCAGGAAGCGAGGCTCAAGGTAAGGACCAGAACTCCCCCAAAGAGAACCTCAGCCACCCTCAGTGACAGAGAGGACTCCAGCTCCTCTGCTGATGAGAACAGCCGAGTTCATATGAGGAACAGCAGCACGACACGCTTCTCCAGGAGAATCAACAGCACCCTCTTCCCCTCCAGTTCTCCTTTTATGCTGTTGGCAGCGATCCTCAGGTGGGCCTTCCACGCCCAGCACCATGGTGACCCAGTTCAGCTGGTGTTACAAGTTGACCATTAGTTAATCCACCAATACATGCAGTCCCTTTTGTTTTGTTTGGTTTTTTGAGACAGGGTCTCACTATGTAGTTCAGGATGACCCTGAATTCACCAAGTAACCAAGGTTGGCCTCGAGTTCACAGCCATCCTCCTGCCTCAGCCTCCCAAGTGCTGGGATTATAGGCATGCGCCACCACGCCTGGCAACTCAGTCTTAAACCAAAACTTGGAAATACTTTAGTTTGTAACCAGTTATGAAAATGTAGTGGGATTCTTTGCATCCAGAAGAAGGAGTGATACTGAGTGCAGATGCTTTTCCTTCCCCCACTCCCAAGCCCTTGTTCCCCACCTGCGTGTCTCCTCACCTCAGCATCCATAAAAAGCACCTGAGTCCACACACTGTTTACTGTGCAAACACCACAGCTGAGTTTTTCAAAACCAGAACAAAATTACAAATGATATTTTATAAGCATTTCTGTTGGGACCTCAAAACAAAAGGCAATACTGTTATAACAATAAAACAATGATACAAAATTTCAAAACAAGATAGTAGGAGAAAATCCAACTTTAGAAAGAACCCTATACTAAGCCAGTTCAGCGAGAACCTGCCTGCCCTAGACTCGGATCTGGTTCCTCCGACCCCAGTGGCGTCTTCGGCAAGAACCTGGCTAGGTAGGTTTAACCAAGACGTTCCCATACGCCTGTCTCCCCTGGTAATCTCCCACCCTCACTGCTCAGCTCGGGGGTCCCCTTGCCTACACCGTGTCTGGAGCTGTCTGCACCCTCTCTCTTCTCCCGCAGGACTCTGTCGCAACGGTCCCGGTACCTACACGATGGCCCGGGCAAAGTCCTCCTTCATCAAGCGTCACAGGCTGGCGGCACAGCTGCAAAGCAAAGCAGTGTGCTTGCCCGGCATGGGCGAGTCCCAGTGCTCAATCCCCAGCACCTCCAGGGAAAAAATAAAATGAAAACGAATAGCATTTTCTTCAACAGTACTTGTTCCAGAGGAATTACAATCTACCTCCACACAAAATCTAAACATCTAGCCGGGCGTGGTGGCGCACGTCTATAACTCCAGCACTTGGGAGGCTGAGGCAGGAGGATCATTACAAGTTTTGAAACCGGCCTGGGCTATAAAGTGACCTCCAGACCTGCCTGAACTGCACAGTGAGACCCTGTCTCAAAAAGACAAAAATAAATAAATAAATAGGCCCCCTTTCTTTAAAAATAAATAAAATAAGCTTCCTTTCTTTTTAAAAAAAAACTAAACATCTAAACATTAGCATTCAGAGCAGCTGAAAACTAGAAAAAAATTACAATGCTTCACAGGTGACTGCCAAGCAAACGGTGGTACAGTCACACAACCACCGTATACCACTCCGCAATAAAAAAGAATGAACTTCTGACTCATGTAAGTTGGATGGATCTCAAGGAATTCGACTGAGTTAAAGAAAGCCAACTTCAAAGCCTCTCGCATTGTATGATTTCATTTATTAAACATTTTAAAAGTGACAGAATCACAGAGATAAAAAAAACAGACTAATGGCTGCTGGTAACATCTTTGTAGTGATACTGTTTTTGCTTTTTGGTACCAGGGACTGAACTCAGGACCCTGTGCTTGCCAGGCAGGCGCTTGTGCTGCTGAGCTACATCCCTGGCTATTATTTGTGTCCTAAGGCCACAGTAACTACACACATCTACATGTGTGTATAAATGGCACAGAACTATTCTACATAAAATGTACCAATGTCGATTTCTGGTTTATTATATGTGGGTAGTAAGAAGTAACCACCAGCGGAAAGATAAAGGGTAAAAGGACCTCTTCATACTATTTTGCAATTTCCTGGGAATCTTTAACCACTTCAAAATTAAAATGTTAAGCCAGGCGTGGTGGTGCATGCCTGTAATCCCAGCACTCGGGAGGCTGAGGCAGGAGGATTGTTACAAGTTTGAGACCAGCCTGGGCTATATAGGGAGCCCAAGGCCAGCCTTAACTGCATAGCAAGACCCTGTCTCAAAAAGACAAAAAAATAAAAAAATAAAATGTTTTCAAAACTTACTTTCTAAAACTGTTCTCATTTCTGCTTTCTGACAGAAGTTGAATATAAAGTAGCTGCTCAAAGACAATTCAAGATACATACTTTCTTTGAAATGATCTTTCTTTTAGGTGAATGTAAACATATGCGTGTGTACACGTACATACACGTGCATTTTTCTTTTTGGTTTAGTTTTTTTTGTTTGGTTTGGTTTGGGTTTTTGAGACAGAGTCTCACTATGTAGCGCAGACTGGCCTTGAACTCCCTTATGTAGCCCAGGCTGGCCTTGAACTCATGGTGATCCTCCTGCCTCAGCTTCCTGAATGCTGGAATTACAGGGGTGCACGACCATGCCCAGGACATAAGCATTTTTGGAACGGCAGAGATTCTTCAGTGAAACTTCAGTTCTGCAGTGGTCTCTGGTTTCCTGTAGAATGAGGAGTGCCCATGGAGAAGACTAAAGTAAAAAACCATTCTCAGCCATCTTCTGGGTTCTGGGTCTCAAGTAAGGACAGGGCCCTTTCCCTCCTCTGGCCTCCTGTGACTAGGTGAGGGCATGGCTGCTTCTCAGTGCAGGCCAACCTGTCCCAGGTGGCACCTGCAGCAGAACCAACTCCCGATGATCAGCTACCTCTTGATTTATTCTTCCCAACAATGAAGAATGAAACCACTTCTAAATCTGAAACCACTTCTGAATTTTCATTTTACCCTTCCTCTACAATTTACTATTCGTGTCATATTCACAATATATGACATTTAAATTATCTATCTTCTAAGTAAACCTAGTCAGCAGAGAGACATGTACTACCCTATTTTTTTCTGTACAGGTTTTGAGAACTTATCAGGGCCATTTTTTTTAATTGGCTAATAAGTAAAGGTATCACAAAGCAAGTTCCTTAGAATAGTTTGTACATAAAACAGTAAAATTCGATTATCCGGAAACATCAGGTGATCCCAGCTTACTAAGTGATCTCCAATTCTAAAACGCGCAGCACAGCACCTGCTCAGCATATAACCTCGGAATCAACACGGCAGTGGAACGCCAGCGGAGTCCTGCTGTGACAGAGCAGAGCCCTCAGGGGCAGTTAGCACACAGCAAGGTTTGATCCGGCTCTAAACAGACGCAAGAGTGCTAGCCCGTCTCCTTATTTTCATGCATATGTTTTACTTTGCACCTCTTCATCTTTCCTGTTAAGTTTTCTCCCCTTTTCTACCAGCTGCCCGGGATCGCTTGTTGGTAGTGCTTTCCTCTCTGTACATGCACAGGGTCCAGAAAAATGTGGCTCTGGTTCAGAATCTATTTAAAGAAAACAAGGCTGTGTACAGCTGGCTTGAGGCTCAGGACATAAGGAAGGAACACACCTTCTGTCATAAAAGTCATTTATATGCTGTGATAATTTTCAAAATAAAGACCACTTCAAGAAGAGAATGATGACACACATGCCTGAGTCAGCCCAGGAAAACCCCAAGACAGGTGGAGCTACAAACCAAACACAGCTCTCGTGCCTGCCCGACACTTCCAGCGAGACACGCTCAAACTCAGCACACAGAGGAGACCTCCGATCTTGCTTTTCCCCCAAGAAACCTCTTCCTCCTGAATTCCTTATTCGGCCCGATCCACAACCCTTCAAAAGAGAACGCTGCCATCACACCCCAGAGCTCCCGCTCTTAACCTAGAGAACCTTGAGAGCCACCGCAAGGCACACACAATATTCACACCAGTATTACCTGTCAACAGCAAAAGCCCCAGAAAAGCCAAATGTCCAACAACAGTAACATGGACATGCTGCACCGCTCCCCAAAATGAAACTCGTCACCCAGCAGTGGAAATGAAGCAATCTCAGCTAAGTTTGCCACTGTGAATAAAATCTCCTAACGTAATACTGAATGAAAGCAAAGTCCAGGAAGAATGCATTCATATGAAGCCCAAATGCCAGAAAAACTAACATAGACATACACACATACACATGCGCACACACATAAGGGAAAGTATCACTGGTCAAACTGAAGGAAAATTAAGGCGCTGACAGCAAATTTACTTAGGGCAGTGGCTGCTTCTGGAGAGGAAGCCACAGCCCTGAGGCATGCGAGGGTCCAAGGCAGCCGCCACATTTCTTAGAAGGCTGAGACAGACTCATTCACTATTTATTATCACTGCTTAAAGTGTACATCTACTTTATACATACCCTTATACGTAGGACAGATTTTTAGAATAAAAATTCTATTACAATCTAAAGCTAACAGTTAAATCCCAGTATTTTTTGAATCCAAGCATTTTATATTTTCAGAATATACCATAATGAAAAAAAAGAGTAAAACACTACAAAATTGTATTTTGAAATTTAAAGACACTATATACAATTCATTAATAGCAATACATCAAAGCACATACTAAGCTATTAAAAATGAAGAAAAAAGAACAAAAAAAACTTACTTCACCATCTAATGTTACACAATGGAAAAATACACAAAATCATCTAGTATATAGAATCTATTCAAAAAAATTTAAACTTGTACTAACCAAAATACAATCAGCAAAAGTGTGAGGTATTGTTCATACACACACACACACACACACACACACAATTTTTTTTTTTAAAGGAAAAACTAGATGACCATGATGAGGGAAGAAGGGATGTAGGGTAGTGGCTTATTCTAAATCGAAAGAACTATGAAAGCTGAATAGAACATATATTCCTTGATTGGTTCTTTTTTTTTAAAGAGGATAAAACAAAACAGAGTAAAACACAACAAAGTAGATCAGAACAAAACAATGCAAGCAATACAGGTCTTCAAAACATAACAGGAAATCTACAACGGCTACCCTAGTGTCTCCTGTTTTCTTCAAAATGGTTGTTCATACCTTCACATGCAATAAATTCAGATAAAACAAAATTATATAAAACCAGATAAAACAAAAGAGTGAAAGCATTACAGGCCTTCAAAACAGACAATAAGAAATCAACAATGAGTACCTTAATGTCCTTCGTTTTCTTCAAAAATGCTGTTTATATCTTCTCACATATTGTAATCAAATAGAAAACAGACTTAAACCAATCTAATCAAACAATAAAAGCATTATTGGACTTTAGAACATGAAGATAAGATATTAGTTATAGCTACCATAATGTCTCATTTTCTTCAAAGTAGCTGTTCATAGCTTGATACTTAATAAAATCTGTTCTTGTAAACTCTTTAGGAGTAGTTCTAAGAATGTACAAGCCTATACATGTACATCCTTGGTTGGTTCTTGAATCAAAAATCAAAACAGCAATAAAGAACAATTTTGGAGAATACATTTAAATAAGGCCACTATAATAGAAAATATTGTGTTAAAACTAAATCTTTTAGGTATGGCAATTTAGTTCTTCAGGAAAACAACCTTGTTCTTAGGATATACCACGAACATTTAGGATCTAACTGTCAATATTTTCAGCTTACATTCACACAGCTCAGGAAACAAGTATCCTTTTCCATAAAGGGAGAATTAGAGAATGTGAACGTGGCAGAATGGTAGCCGATAAACTGGTGAAGGACACGTGCACGTTTACTATACAGTCAGCTTTTCCATCGACTCGCTTTTTTTGTTTGTACTGTTTTGCAGCACTGAGGATTAAAGGCAGGGGTGCTCTAGCACTGAAACACATCCCTTTTCCCAGCCCTTCTTATGGTTTCTTATTTTGAGACAAGGTCTCACTAAATTGCTGGCCTCAAACTTTCAGTCTTCCTGCCTCAGCCTTCTGAGTAGCTGGAACTATAGGTAGAGCAATTCATACTTTTTAAAGTAAAAATCTGGGGAAAAAATGTACCTTACTTTGTATAGAGGCTCAGTAAACAGTGTGGATCTGACAGAGGTTATTAAAATCAAAACTGACGGGCTTACAAGGAAGTCCCAAAAGACTTTTCTCAATCAGCAAATTCGGACACTTTCTGGAAATTAGAACTTGTATATCAAATGAAAAATGAAATTGAGCTTAACATGTCAAAGACTATACATAGTATATTAGGCTTCACAAATATACTCTCACAAGCAATCTAAGGGCAAGAACATCTTTTTGGTAATTCAAGTACGTATTTTTTACAAAAATTTTTATTTGATACTGCTGAAATACATATAACCACACTGACACATTAAAACATAATACTTCTAAATGTTTTATTTAGCAAATAGAATATTTTAAAAGTTGTTTTTCAGAATAGATACACTTTTTAATGATGCATGATGTGAGACTACATTTAAAATCTTTTCAGCATTGCCAAGGCAATATAATAAAAGGTGGAATAAATTCCTTTAGATACAATTTCCTAAAAGCTAATTATAATTCATGAAAAATGGATAAATACCTATCACCTTAAGGATGCACTGCTTATATCAGACTTTAATCCAACTAACCTCTCAGATAACATTTAACTTAATTATTATTTACTAAAAACTTATCTTCATTAAAAATCCAACTGTCATCCTTTCAAGATGCATGCATCAATAAGCTTGAACAAATGTCATTCTAAAAATTACATGAAATAAAATTATTTTCCGTTGACAGCACCTGTGAGAAATCCATTGCTTGTATTGGCATACATGAGCCGACTGTTTGCTACAGTGGGGAAGCAGTCTAGAGACCCTTCCGCTGCAGGCCAGGCTGGGGCAGGATTGCTACATGTCAGTAGGTGGGTAAACAACCGGGAGAAAAGTGCTAGCCAGGAAGCCTGCATTTAAGTTCTCGCCCCCATGTGATGAGAAGCAGGTAGTTAATTATTGTTCTGTGCTGGTTTTTAAATAGGGGAGTCACACACCTAAGGGAGGGGCCTGTTGGCAGGACAGGCAGCAACTAGGGCAGCCAAGATTTCCAAAGAAAGCAGCAACAGGTCTGGAGGAGTCTCAGGCAGCTGGAAGCAGCGATCTCGACACAAGGCGCAACACCCAGCAGCCTGATGGAGACCACCACCCGCCTTGCAAAATCGTAACATGTGCCTCTGGGCTTACACTCCTGAGGCTCAGTGTGTTTGAATTTTAGAGAATATTATCAATAGGAAGGTAAGAATGAAAGAGGAAAACACATCCACCCACATCTGTATCACCTGCTAACACTTACAGGGGTACTTCTTCAGTGAATTTTAAGGCATCTAAGGCATACGGTAACTCCCCACTCATGTCTATCAACACCAGTAGTCAAACCACAAATACACTGAAGTTAGAATAATGGTACCGGATAACCATACGCTCATGAAAATTAGCTGAGGAGTACAAAACACTACTTTGTGCAAGGCGGGAAAATCACCGAGGCAGGCAGGGTCCAGGGAAGTAAGTGAAGCAGCCTTCCAAGGCTCAGCGGGACCTGACAGCAGGCAAGCAGGGAGTGGTTCAGGTTCAAACACGGAAACGGATGCTCCGCCAAGCAGCCCAGGAAGCGGGCCTGCGACTGGCCCTGGGCCTGCCTGCGCTCCGCCTTCTATGCTGGGGGAGCAGAATCGCCAACATGTGGTCTAACCGAGATGACGAGCGCCACCACTCTGAGGCCTGTGCCCACAAGAGACGCCACCTCTCCCAGCAAGTTTGGAGGACCACGACCCTTCTCAGCCTACAGCCTCCCGCAGCCAGACGCCGGATGCCGCCATCCCACACTCCACTCTCAAGAAGCAGAGCGTAAAGAGAAGAACCGTGGGGTAAGAGTGTGGGCTCTGCAGCCAGGGCTGAGAACCAAGGTGAGACTCCTGGCTCCCCTTCCTACCTGTTGTGTTCCTTTAACTAAGCTGGTCACCTCCTCTGTCGCCATTCTGGGAAACTGCACAATAACTGCACACATTTCCAAGGAGTTAAAACAGGCAGAGGACTTAGAAGGAGCACCAGGCAAACACTGACCTTTCAAAGACGTGTAAGCTACCACCACGGCGCTCAGAAAACACTCACCACTCACAGCTGGAAAGACAGTCCCGCACTTAATGACAATGCCCGGGTCTAAGAACACATGCATAGTCA
>RJWT010039720.1:0-12615 GCA_004365215.1 Cuniculus paca | reverse complement strand
AAACCTGGGCTCCTTCACTTCTGCTCAAGTCTCTTCCATTATACTACACTACATTCCACTCTAGCTAATCAAGTTCTGAAGTAAAGAGGCTAAACATACCTATATTAGCTACTTTCCCATCGCTAAGACAAAACATCCAACATCTGTACTTTAAAGGAGAAGAGGTTTATTTTGGCTCCTGTTTCAAAGGGTTCAGTCCATGGTGGGTTCCAAGGCAGAAATGTCATAGTAGAGGAACACTGGTCAACCCATGGCAGCCAGGAGGCAGAGAATGAAGGGAAAAGTTGAGGGCAAGCATATACCCTTCCAGGTCATGCCCCGACTAACCCACTTTCAAACAAACCCCACCTCCTGACATCACATTCATTCATGAATTTATCAATGGATTAATCCAATCACCTCTGAATACAGAAGACTTTGGAGAGGATATTTTAGATCCAAACCATCACAACTCCTGTATGTTTAGAACAGATATTCAACTTGTTTGCACCTAAAAGAGGTTCTCCGCCTTAACAAAACATAGGGTTCTTTTGTGAAATTGAACAATTGCATTTCTGTACCCCAAATGAGGCAAATTAAAGAAAATACAATGCTGATATACCTCCTCCAAATGGATTGTCAGCTACAAATCCATCACCTAGCCTGCTCAGTTCTATATTTTCTGTTTTTATCCTTAATACCCTTCAGGGAGGGAGATCCTCACATCTGAGCTCTTTTTTCTCCAGCCATGAAGATCACAAATGCATACACCTTTATAGAGCAGGCAGTTGATGCAAGTGAGTCATAAGACTGGGTTCAAGACAAGAGGGAGTGAAGCCTGTGTCGAATTGGGCAAGTTTCTTACCACATGAAAACGAGAACTCTTACTCTCTCCTTGCTCATTGTTCTGTAGGCACCCATGAGCCAGTGTTGCCACATTTTCTAATGTTTAAAGTAACAAAATAAAAATGCAATTTTATGCAAAATTTTCCAACTATTTAATCATATTACCAAGATCCTCCTGCCTCAGCCTCCCAAACAGTATAATCCCAAGTGTTGGGATTACAGGCATGTGCCACTATGCTCAGCTAGATTTCCAGATTGGCTCTGCTGTATGTACTTTAACCTCTCACACCTGCTGAAAGTAAGAATTTCTTTGTCCCCCACCTTTGACCCATAGCTTCTGCAGATTTATTTTTGCATGTTTTACATTGGTTTCCAGTTTTCTCCCCCATGAACATACAAATTTATTGAAAAGGGTTCTTTCTTAATTCAATGTTCCCAGAACAGAGTTGATAATCAGTGTTTAACAAAAGGAAAAGAGCTGATCTTCCTTGAAAGATGAAGCTATTTGTGTTCATTACACCAATCAATAAATATTCCTGGACACAGGCATAGCCAGGAATTGTGTTAGCTCCAGGACTGTGGAATTGAAAAATGATGACAGTTTCTCAAAACCTCCAGTTTTACAAACACTGAGAGGAATTTCTTAGCCTGTACAGCATTTACTTGTATACTCTCCATTATTTATCCATTTAGCTGTATCCATAACCTAGAGAGAAAATACTGCTCTACTTGAGTTTATTAAAGTTTCATTAATCAGAAGTTTTTCAATTCATAGGACCAGAACCAGAACACTCAAATTAGTATAAAGGGGAACAGGAAGGAGAGGTGAAGTAGAGAAAGGGGAGGAGGAGAGAACAAGAAGAAAAAAGTAGACCGAAACTAGAAATAGAAGCAAATAAAACAAGTATTTGTTCATATAACCAAAATATCTTGCGATGCCACTTATGACTTCAAGGATGGCAGGATTCATGGACACAGGCATTTTTATCAAGGACCAGTTCTGAGGTTATATATATATATATATATCTGCATAAGGCACATCCTACCACTGAGCAACATCAGGAGAAAAGAGAAATTTTCTGATAACACTGATGAAAGTCCCAGGGAAGATACTTTTTTATCTAGATTGGCTCAATAATCCATCCACAAACCAAGAACCATAGAAGAGAAAGATTCTGCTAACACAATGAGAAAGAAAAAAAAAGTGAAAACAAGAAATATCCCTTGTTAAAAGTGAAGCAAAAGACTTCAAAGCAAATGAGTGCCATCTTTTTGATAATCCTTAGGAACTGATTCTGGGCCAGGCTTTTTGTTTTCAGTCATAATCCTTGCCTTGTTAAATCACCAAGGAGAAAACACAGACATCTGCTTGATTTTTTTAGTCTATAATTTCATATTCGCTTCCAGCACAATATTAAATTCTACTTTTAATTTCTACCACATAATCTTTCAAAAAATGCTCAAAAAAGGAAAACTGTTTATTACAGGGGTAACTAAAACCAATGCAAGACTTTATAAGGAGTACTCGATATTCAAATAAGTTTGAGAAACTGGGTTATACAAAGTTAAATAGATTAAACTCTTAACAGAAGAACTTTTCAAGGATTTAATTATGCTAATCTGCATCATGAATATCCAAAAGTACTTACTGACTACCATATGCTTCAGTTGTCACATTAATTTGACCATGGAACCCCTTTGTTCATAGAGACTCATGTAACCTGGTTCTCTATGGAAGACATGCTAACACAATGAGTTGGAAATGGCAAATATTGTCTATGTATTTGAAACCTGCTGCACATCATTGTGAATACATATCAGTATTTTGTTTGAATCTCAGATTATAACCCCTGTCCTAGGTCAAATGTCTTAACACATCTGAACTTTAGTTTCTTTAGGAAAGAAATTTTATAACTTATAAGTAACTCATCTAAAATAATAGCCAATAGACAATACACAATACTCAGCTCAAAGAACACACCAGGGGATGCTAGTTTCATTTCATTGTATTTTTAGTTGACAAATATTTATGGGGTGCTCTGTGACATTTTGATATATGTATACATTCTGGAATGAATTAACATTTTCATCTTTTATTTTGGTGAAAATGCTTAAAAATTCACTCAACCATTTTGAAGCACATTGTTACTAACTATAACCATGTTGTGCAATAGACCACTGTAACTTACTTTTCTTGTCTAATTGCAACTTTGTATCCTTTGGCCATATTCCCTTTCCCAGTCTGACTCCTCTCCTTTGACTTGGGTAACCACTATTAATCTATTCTCTACTTCTGTGTATTTAACTTTTTCAGATGCAATATTTGTCTTTTGGCACCTAAAATACTTCACTTGATGTAACTCCCTCCAGTTTTATCCATGTTGTTGACCTGAGCCTGAGCTAAACTTCTAGCTAATCTATCAAACAAAGTTAATCTTGAAATAAGCACTTAACTCTTCTTTCCCAGTATTAAGAAAAGTTTCATCCAGAAGAGTTCAGAGTACAGATGCAGATGCAGTGAGAAAAATGCCTATGTTACTGTGAATTAATTTATTAAACTAATAAGAACAAATATCTCAGTCCAGTATAGATTAGTGAGCCCAAGATCAGAAACTAGTCACAGAAGTTTGACCCGAGATCTGGATGTCTTCATACAAGTTAAAATTTCTAAACCCCAGTTTCCTGAAGTTATAAAACATGGATAATTGTGTCATTTCAGGTGATTATTGAGAAGATAACACACATAATGAATGCACTCACCTGCTGAACCTGGTAGATAATAATCATTCAATCTCAAACTGTGTCTGGCTGGCATAATAATCAACCCCCGAAACTACAGTAACTGGACATAACTACGACTTATTTCTTTCTCAACTACATGTCTATGTTAGATGAACACAGGCGCTCTGCTCACTGTTGTCACCTAGGGACTCAGACTGATGGAATAAATGTCAACTCCAATGTTGACAACCATCATATTAGAGGGAAAGAGCTCTCCAGAGGCTTTGCTGCCTGCAATTAAATAACACATCTGGAAGTGAAATATGACAATAAAGTTCACACTCGATACCCAGGACTAATCATGTGGGCTCACTCAACCACCAGGGGCACCAGGAAGTGTGGAAGGGAGATGGAAATGTTTGCTCAGCAGCAAGTATTTCCCACCACAAAGTTGGGCTGTTTTGTTCCAGAGATTGCACACAGTATGCACCTCATAAGTATTTCATGATTGGTTTCTAAGAGCCAGCAAAGCAAGAGGAACACACTGATGCATTCATAGTCAGTAGAAGCATTAGTATTTTAGCAAAGAGATTCATTATAAAGAGAAAAAATGTAAAAGCTACAGCAATACCAGCAAAGAGCACAAAAAGGATATAGACATGTTTAGTTTATGCTTATGGCAGTTAACATAGGTATGGTAAATGTGACAGAATTTTGTTACTTTTTGTTACTTTTACCTAAGGTCAAGTTCCCAAGATTTCTCTTACCCACATTTTCTTCATCTATATGGAATGGGGTGTTGTGGTTCATTCAATAATCTCTATTAAAGGCCCCAGGACAATACTCAGCTCAGAGAAAGCAGTTGCCAATGCTAGGTTGATTTCACTTGGAATTGATGTAAACCTGATATAAACTACCAAATGCGGCAAACTCCTTCACAAAATCTGGATAAGACTCTAATAGTGCCTTTTCTGACTTTGAAGATGTATTTTCTTGCTAACAACATATTTAGATGACTTTTAAAAAATACAAAAAGAACGATATCTGCAACTCACAGTAAATCTTCAACTAAATTATTCATGCTATTTGTTTATAAACAGCACAGCCAGTCAACCATGAAGTTTAAATTGGAAAATCAATTTCCCTGAAAAAATATTTCAGGTTATATGGAGTTGTCTTGGAGAATCTGATGGGTGCAATGATGAATTGTTTTTATGACCTCACTCACATGAAGAGTGCATTATAGAAGGACTAAAACAGACACAATCCTGAATTACAAGGACAGGAAGACATGAAGAAACTGGTTTGTTTCTTAGGCAGGAAGAGTCCCAGATTTCTTTTATACTAGGCAAGTACAGATTGTTGCAGAAATGTGATCAAAGATATGATTCAAATTAATTCAAACTGCAGGTTCTTACTGATCTAACCATTTTAGCACTTTTAGAAATTTACCTGTCATAAATTCACCTTCAAAGAGCTCATTATACAAAAGTCAGATGAAAAAGAATGAATCAAATTATACTGCTTTTCAAAGATTGATTACTATTATTTCTGGCACTTACATATGATTGTTCAACTTCTATTCTTCTTTCTTCCTAACAAATAGAAAGTGTTTTCTGACTTCTTCCCAGTTCTTTGTGACCGTGAGCTTCAAGTGGCTACCCAATTCTTAGTAGTAAATAGTGAATCTTTTCTACAGTCAGTGTCAAACCCACTTGATGATGCTAGCCAGCTTTTTGTCTATGACAAAAAAACCTGAGATAAATAACTTAAAGGAGGAAAGATTCATTTTGCCTCATAGTTTCAGGTGTTTTAGTCCATGGTCATTTGGCTCCATTGTTTCTGGCCTGTGGTGAGGTGGAGTAGCACAGCAGAAGGGCATGGAAAAGGAAAGTTGCTTACCTTACAGTGGGACTAGTAACCTACTTTCTGAAACTAGGCCTCACCTTTTAAAGTCTCCCTCACATCTGGATATCACAGCCAGCTCCAGAACAAGCCTTGTGCACTCAACTTTTGGGGAGAGATAACAGATACAAGCAGTATTAAACAGCTTTCCCATTGCTGGACACATATACCTGAAATCCCCAACTTAAAGGATGAGAAGTTTAATTCGCTCTACATTTTAAAGGAATCCAGTCCATAGTCAGGTGGCTCCAAAATAGGAACATTGTGGCAGCAGTGCAAAGTTGGTTAGAGTTAGGGTTAGGGTTCTTTGAATGATAGTAACAACCTTACCAACCATACCTCAATTGGCCCCAATTTTTTATGTGGTTTCTTTAGGGCCAAAATTGAAGTTTTTCAAAAATTTTGGTTTGCTTCTTGTTCCCAATTATTTATGTAAACTTAGCTAAAAGAATCCAATAGTTCTCATACCAAAGCCTGATGTTAGGCTGCTTTGAAATTTCACCCACCAGATCAATTAGTCCACCACCCTTCATCTCAATGCTACCACAAAGTCTCCAGTCATGGGTAAAACATAAGCATAGCACACATGGCCTGTAGTCTAACTGCCAATGAAATGCTTGTTTCCTACCAAAACTTCCTGAGCCTAGCCCATATGGTCTGAGTATCTATTAGCATTCTGATCTTATGAGCTCCAACAAGAGTTATTGTAAGGCTTTGCTTATGACATTCTAAACCATATCTCCAAACCTTTCCAAACATCGTGTAAGCCAGTTCCAAAGGCTTCTAAACCTCCTGGTGAATTGTAGTCACAGTAAGCCCCATCCTCAGCCAGCTCTTCTGTGGCTAGGACACAATAGCTGATACCCACAATTTAAACAAATGCATCTAAGTTTAATTTGTCTCATGCTTTAAGGGAATCATGTCCACAATCAGCCAGGTCCAAAACAGAAACATCATGGCAAAGAGTGTGATTGAGCAAAGCTGATTGCCCAGGAAGCAGAAGAAGGAACAGAGCCAGAGAGGATAATACTAAAGGAACTGCCTTTGTCATATACTCAGAAACGTGCTCCATCAAACCCCTGGGTGGCTCCTAAGACAAGTTGACACAAGCAAGCTCAGTCATTGCACTAACCATAATACCAAGACATGAAAAGTCTATTAAAGGATCTGCAGAAGGGCAGATTTCACTCTTGAAAAGAAGAAATAAATTCTTTCTTTTTCCCACAGTGTTGTCAGGTGCAGACCTAACACCTGGAACTCCTGCAGCACCCTGCCTTCCAGCATGAGGATGAAGGCATTGCTAACTCTGGCGAAGGAGAGAGATGAAAAGAGCTTAATTCCGTGAGGACATCTTGAACCACTGAATCAGCCAATGTAATGTGTTTTACTTCTGGAATTTCTCAGATGAAATTCATGCAATTCCTGATTGTTTTATAAGAACAAAGTATTCTTATGAAAGAGTCTTAAAGAGAGTGACAAGACCATAGTGGGCATGCCTGTGAACTATCCAGTGCATTTCTTTCAACCTTCTCGACATTACTCTTCATTTTGTTTGAGGCACCCCAGTTATGAATACACAATTATTTCTTGACAGTGTAATGTGCATTTATGTTTATTATTGGGCTTTCTGAGAAAACTGCATTATTTTTTTAAAAATGCACTTTTAAAGAAAGATATCTGTCAGTGCACTTCTTGTTTCTTATTCATTGTTTCTGAGCTGTGAACTAAATGCCCACAAGTAGACTGCTCAACACAAATCAGACTAAACCTAGTTCTTGGTGTGTCCCCTCCCTGAAACAGCTTCATCCAGGCTTTCTTGGCAAATAAGGAAAAGCAGCTCCTATTTGGATAAGCCCCATAGTTGAATTACACTATGAAGCAAATGAACCCTGCTAAAAAATAATAACCCAGTTATGTATCAGCAAAAATCAATGCAATAAAAATTACAAAGAGTATAGTCTGTGGGTAAAACTGTGAGCTCTGAAAATGGACTTCGTGGGCTTGACAGCTGGCTCTGCCTTCTGCAAGCAGTAGGAGTTTACATAAGCTACTTAATTTCTCTAAGTCTTGATTTCCCAATTGGTAAAATTGAGCTAATAATAAAAATAAATCCACTCCAAAGAGTTATGATGAGACTTTAATGAGATGATCCACATGGGAAAAAAAAATGAGCCTGGAACTCAACATATTACTTCATCTAAGAAATATTGTCAGCACACCACCTAAAGTCTGTTCTAGGTACTAAGACCATAACTGTGGACAAAAGTGTCACCCTTATGGATCATGAGGAAATGGATAAGAAAGAAAAATATGCAATCTGTTAGAGATAAGAATGATTAGAAAGGAATGAGCAGTTGGGGTGGAGGGTGGTCATTTTACACAGAGTAGATGAGGAAAAGCTCACTGAGAAAGTCATGCCTTTGTACAGACCAGGAGGAGATAAAGGAATGAGTTCTGTGAAGTCCTGCAGTAAAGATATTCCAGGCAGAGGGAGTAGCTGGTGTGAAGACCTGAAGGAAGATCATTCCTAGAGGGCCCAAGTCATAGCAAAAAAAACCCAGATGACTGGAGCAGAGCAGGTGACAGGTATTTTAGTAATGCCTATATAACGAAGTATTAATATCCAAAAGCTAGTCTAAAAGTCTCAGATTTCAACCCTTTCTATGCTATCAAACTATTGAAATAACGTGAAAAGAATGGAAATGTTTTCATGGAAATTCCTCCATCTTCCATTTCTCTTTACAGACTATGTAGAAAGGCTGTGAAATTCCAAATAATTGGCTAATCTTAGGAAATCCTCTCACAACAATATACTATAGGTTGGGTGACTTAAAGAGCAGAAACACATTTCTTACTTTTCTGGAGACTGGGAAATCTAAGATCTAAGTGCCAGATGATTCAGTTTTTGGTGAGGGCTTTCTCCTGGCTTGCAATGGGCCACCTTCTCTCTATGTGTGTCTTTACATGCACACACATATAGAATTTGTGGCCCCGTCCTTCACAGATCACAACATCATCTTTGGAATAAGTAAGTGGAGGAAGTTCTAAGGCAGAAAGAAGAGAGTAAGGCCATATAGGAAAGAAACAAACAATCTGCATAGCAATAAATGGGCAGGGTGTAATAGGGAGACCTCAGGACTAAGCAGTACTTCTCAAGTTACTAGGATGAAGATGCATTCTCAGAGAGCCATAACTTCTTTGTGAGCATTATTTAATTTTATATCTCCTTATTTAATAAACCAAAGAGAAAACTTATGTATATTGTAGAAGCATAACCTTTTCAGGATGTACATTTTCATTTGTGCCAGCACCAAAGGAGGACTTTTTTAAAATTGCCAGGTTGTAATGAGAAAGAATAGAGGTAGATATCATACATGAGATAATTTCCTGTAAAGGAAGGCCAAATGATGTCATGGCAGTCTATGCAGTGGTTAGAAGAAAGAAGGACTGCAGAAGAAATAAGCACATCATGCTAAAATTAAAAAAAAAAATAAGCTAAACTAAAATCTGCTCAACTCAGAAGAGCCAGCTCTGGAATAATCAGAGCTGCTTTCATGAGCACTAATTTTAATCATTACAGACACATTGTCCATCACATTAAATTGATGTTGACCAAAAAAGATTGATGTTGACGATTTAAATTCACTGATTTTGTAATTTAAACCAAAGTATTAATTTATGTTTATTTTAAAGAGTTATAAGGCCCATGGTATAAAATGTTTTACCTAGAATGTATTTTGTATGTCCAAATAACCATTTTATTTAGCTAACATTAAATAGGCCTTAGTGAGCTAGATACGGTGTCAGTGGTTGTACATATTTTAACATAGTCACTCCTCAGAAATTACTCTTCATGATGCTAGTATCATTATTATCCTCAAAGAAACGGAGACATAAAAGGGATAATTGTTTTGCCTAAGGATGCATGACCAGTAGGGTTTGAAGCATATGACTTTAATCATTTCCAATGTGGATCCTCAATGATCTCAGTCTTATTCTCCATTTTAAGTGAGGACTCTTCATTACTTAAGTTTCAGAAAACCTAGAGGGGTGTTGCCAAGATCATTCAAAGTATTATTGTTCCTTCAACTTCCTAACCTATGCATCCCCTTTTCTACTAACTTCCCTTGGACTATCTTTTCACCTCTGACTTTGTTTTCCTCCTTTGTATCATGCATCACACTTTGAAAATCTGAATAGTGACTTCAGGGCTGGCTAGAATTCTTATGCTATCATCTCCTCAACATCCCTTCTGCTTCCTTTAATTTGGGTCAGCAATATAATTTTGAGAGCAAACTGGTCCCACCCTCCTGTTTCAGAAACAAGATCTGACTGTATTAATGAATCATGATAATCCTATACTCTTTCTTTAGTGTCTAGTTGTGATAATTCAGTCTATTTGGTTTGGCACAAGGCATTCTTTTCTACACATCTATAACAGAATAAGGTGTTAGGCTAGATTGAGGGACCTACCAGAAGCCAAGGTTCTCTCTGTCAATGTTGAGCATGAAGACATAAAACTTTCCAAAACCACAGCCATTTACCTTCATGGAGAAGCTAGCCTTAGAGTGAGACTCATTTCAAAAGGCAGAAAGACTGTAAAACAGGGTTACTGATGATGTTCAGAAACTATGAGCCAAAAATAGGAAGGCCAACTTTTCTTTGCATTCTACATTTTGTAAGACAACTTTTCTATTACTTTAACCAGTTAGATAAAAATATAAAGTTCCAAGATATATTTTGTAGTTGGATATACTGTTCAAGTTTCTCTAGAGGAACAGATTCAGCATGAAATATATGCATAATTATGCAGGTGCACTTAGTAGGTAGGTTGACAGGACCTGAAGTATGAGGATTCACCATGTCCACAATGATCCTCTACACGCTGGAGAGCCAGAGGATCTAGTAGCTGTTCAGCCAACAAGATGGGAGGTGCAGAACAAGGTGGATCAAAGAGGCAGCACCATTTCAAGGTCAAAGGCTCAGAAGCTCACTGGGGGCGGGGGTCACTAGTGTGAGTCTACACTGGGAAAGGGAAGAAACTGGAGACCTGGAGAAAAATGTTCAAAGGTGATGGCTGGAAATGCTGAACCCACTCAGGAAGACTGAAATTCTTCAAAGTGAGCACAGTTTCTTCTTCTTTCTTCTCCAATTCTATCCAGGCTACAAGCCTATTGGTTGGTGCCACCCACAGTTAAGTTGGGCCTTCCCCGCCCCTCAGTTCACTGGTCTGTATGTCAGTCATTCACAGACATTCTCAGAACTTGCTTTGCTAACATGTTGTGCCTTTCTTAGTCCACTCCAGTTGACATATCATGATTAATGATCACATTGAAGGAACTTGTAATGGATTCTATTTTACCCAGTTTTAATTGCATATGATTCTATTTACCTACATTTGACCTTGAATTGTGGTGTGGTTACTGTAGTCTTTCTCTGTTATCTGTAACTAAAGTTCATATATAAGTGAATTATCTTAGAATATGTATTAGTTTTCTATCACTCCATCACAAATGACCACACTGGCTAAAAAGAATGCAACTTTATTAGAAGTTAAAATCTAGTACAGACTGGCCATACTGGGCTCAAGTCAAAGTCTGGGCAGGGCTGCATGAGGTTCCAGAAGTTCTAGGGGAAAATCTGTTTCTTGCCTTTTGAGCTTCTGTGGGCTGACCATGTCCCTTGGCCCTTAGCTTCTTCCCTCTGTCTTCAAAGTCAGCAAGAACAAACTGAATTCTCACATCTTGTCTATCTGACCCATTTCCAGTTGTTCCTCTTTTTGTCTTTGTAGCCAGGAAGGGTTTTATACTATTGAGGACTCATGGGAAGGACTGTACCCACTCATACACTCCAGCGTAATCCCATCTCAAAACCCTTTTGGCTACATCAGGTAACATAATCAGGGGCTTTAAGAATTTGGGCAAGCACATTTTAGGAGCCATTATTCTGCCTACCACATGGTGTCCAGAAATAACCTCTAATGTCTTTGATTGAATAGCAGCAAACCAACAAATATGAGTAATTTTACACTTCATTTTTTATTTTAAAGAGAATAAAACAATACAAAACATAACAAAGCAAATCAGAACAGAACAATGCAAGTAACACTCGATCTCACAACAAGAAATCAACAGTGGTTACAAGGTCTCTTGTCTTCTTTGTAATAGTTGTCTACACCATTGCACACAACCATCCAACAAAAGAAAATAGTATGAAACTGTTACAGTTTGTATATAGATGGCCCCCCCAAGCCTCATGTAGTCATGGAAGCAGCTGAATCTAGCATTTGTGGTTGACTCATTGACTAGTGCTGGGATTGGCGGTGTGAGTTCTGCACCCAATCAGGGGTGGAGCCGACATACAATATAAGGTCGGAATAGGGGTGTGTTTTTCCTCTTTGGCACGGTTCACTCTTGCTGCTTGCAGCCGCCATGAATGGCTGCCACCCTGCCTTGGAACCAGCTGAGTATGGACTGAAACCCCCCAAACTGCAAGCTAAATAAACCTCTCCTTCCTTCACTTTGGGCATCAGGTATTTTGTCTCCACAACGAGAGAAAAAGTAACTAAGACAGAAACCAATCAAAACATAGAATGAGAGCATTATGGGACTTCAAAACAAGACAATAGGAAATCAACAATGGCTTCCATAGCGTCTCTTGTTCTCTTCAAAATAGCTGTCCATACCTTCATACACAGTGACATCAAATAACAAGAAAACAGATTAAAGCCAATCAAAACAAAAGAATGAAAGCATCACAGGACTTCAAAACCAGATAACAGGAAACGAACAATGGTTATTATGTCTCTTTTTCTTCAAAATAGCTGTTCATACCATCACATAATAAAATCAAACAAAACAGAACAGAGTAAAACTGATTAAACAGAAGAATGAAGGCATTATAGTATTACAAAATGAGATAATAGGAAACCAGGCATGATTACCATAATACATCCCATTATGTTCAACTAGCTGCCCATACCATCTGACACCATAAAATCTAACAAACCAAGACAGAACAGAACCAAACCTAATAAAATTGTGAAAACCTTACAAGGGTTCAAGACAAGACAATAAGAAATTAATGTTGGTTACTACCTTTTCCTCCTAGGTGTTTCCCCCCCTATCACTTTTATAATATCTATTGTGTTTTTGGATCGCACTA
>RJWT010039719.1:0-12620 GCA_004365215.1 Cuniculus paca | reverse complement strand
TCAGATAGATTCTAGGGGAGAGCCAGCAGGAGCAGCTGAGGTCACCCCTGGCCAAGGAGATGTGTGAGACTGTTTCTGGAAGTCAAGCAGGAAAGGGGCCTTGGAGGACTCAGATGTGCGATCTGGTCACCTGGCAGCAAGGAAGCTGCAGGGTGGGTGTGAGTCCCTGAAAATCAGCAGGGAGAGGGTTGGGACATTAGTGCCAGGGACCTTTGAAGATCTGGGGTCTGGCTGCCTCAGCTTGCTGCAGCCAAGTAGGGGGTCCCTGGGTTTCCTCAGTAGACAATACCCAACTGCAGTACTCTGTTTCTTGTGAGAGTCGTAGACTCAGCTTGAGCTGGCACTGGGTCCAGGCCCTGCCAGGGGCCCTGATCAGGTCTCCCAAGAGACCTCCAGACACCCTGGGCTGGACTAATGGGCGATTCATGCCCAACCTTGGTCAAGGCAGCACTATGGGGGTCCGAGCTCGTTAGAGGTCACCAAGGTGGGTAGACTGGAAGAATGGAGACTCTGAAATGGAAAGGGACTTCTGCTTGGTGACAGAACACAGATCAGAATCCTGTCACCACTCCTACTAGCCCAGCGTGCCCTCCCCAACACCTCGGGGTCTTTAGTGGGGCTCCACTGAGGAGTTTCAGAGGCCGCTATGTCATGTGAGTCTGAGCACTAGCAATCTGAGGAGGGCACTTGCAGGGGTTTCTCCAGGCAGCTTTGCTGTGCTTTTGTTGGCTTCCCCACCCTCTCTGTTCACAGTGAGGTAGGCGTGTACTTCCTGCTTAATTATAGTGCACATAACCAGAGAGGAGCTTCTTGGAAGCACATGTCATTTTGTTTGGGGATAATAGACAGGAAAGCTGGAAAAATACCTATTAGATCATCCTGCCCTGCCTCTGCCAGAGCTGGTACGATCAGCATCAGATCATCCGGGCTTTCTTCAGCCTTGACTCAGTCAGGGATGCCTGTGTGAGCCCTTCTGGGAGGTAGCTTCCCCGCATGTTGCCTTTTTGGGGTGCTCATTCCCTCACCATGGACCTGGTTCTGCAGGCCTTGTGCCGTGTCATCTCTTCCCACGGAGCCTTGACCTTTCTAGCTATGCCTGTTGATCTCCTGCTCTGAGTCAGGCCACTCTGCACTCAATCCTGGGGGTCCAGACAGTGACATCCATGAGGTCCCTGCTTTAGTCATGAGCAACATAAAACGTGCCTACAAAAAACTCCAATTCGCGGCTCATTGTGAGAAACACCACACAACAAGTACCAACACAGGTCAGGGAAGGGAAAGTCACTTCCTCTGCTCGTTGGGACCTGCTCCTTGGTGAGACATCATGGAGGACGTCACCTGAGCTGGGCGAGGGTTCATTAGGAGGAGGAAATGGGTTGAGACACCATAGTGAGGAGCTACATCTTTCTTCTGTTCCTCTGGTTGTCTGCCTTGTCCTGGTTAATACCCTTTGCATCCAGTTCACCATGCTGGCTGTGGATGGGGTCCCTCTAAATCCGACCTTTGTCACTGGCCTTCTATGTCCTTTTCTTCTCCCTATCTCTGGGCAGGTAGGTTAGGACACAGACTGGGGTAGGAGTCAGGTGAGCAGAAAGCGAGACCTACACATGCAAGGAGGCTTTAACTCCTGCATCTGCAAAATGTGGGGTGAGGGACCATCTCTGGGGTGTTCTGGGGATTTCTAAAGCACTGAGTGCCCCAGCTGAGAGAGTCTAGAGGTCACTGCCCCATGGTGGCTATTTCTCTCTCTCTGTAACTTCAACCACCACAACCAGCCTGGCAACCTGCAAGTCCAGCCCCCAGCCCCACTGCTTCCTGTGAGTCTCTTTGGGAGTGCTTTAAAGTCAGCTTGTCCAAAGGGGATTTCATGCTCTTCTGATTCACCTCACTGCCAAACGCATCTACATAGCACACTCACACCAACACCATTCTGATCACGATGCTCCTTTCCTTAAGTCTCCTCCACCAGCATAATAGCCCCAGAAATCTAGGCTTGGTGAGGCAGAGACTTCCAGTGACCTGATGTCTAGCTTGTGTATCCCGACTCTCCACTCTTCCTCTTCATAGATGTAACACTGCAACCAACCCTAACTGGGAAACACACTTTGTTGATTTGTGCCTTTGTGTCTTTGCATGTGTCCTTTCCCCAGTAGACAAGATCATCCTCTTCCTCTGAGAAGTTGCTGCTCATTTTTCAAAACTCAACTTGTCACCACTGCCGCGAAGCCTTCCTCCCCGGACACACCTTGTCCCAGTTGATGGATTGTTTCTGCTCTGCCTGGCCATCCTTGACCTTGTCAATATAGTTTCATAGCACCTATCCATGAGATGTTATCAGTTTACAGGTCTGTGGGTACCCCATCTTCTACAGATCGCTTGACCCAGATAGCACATGTAAGTGCTAACCTTTCTGTTTTCTTTGGCTGAGCTGAAAAAAGCCCTGGTTACTGGCTGTGTCACTCGCCACTTGTTTCCAGAGGACTGTGCACTGGGACAGCTGTAGGACCATGTGCACATCCTGGCCACATATTAGGTGTTTGGCATTCTTCTTTTTTACAAGATAGAGTGAGCCCTTGAACTGACCCAGAAGTTCTGAGCATTTATCACCCCGTACTGATGGCCACGTATTTTGCCTCCCCTCTCTATGCCTGGAGATGAAGGGAGAAATACAAGCTCATGTTACAAAGAGTATTTCCTGGTTTATCAACTCTCCCCCTCTCAGCTCCAGCTCAAAATGATTTCTTAGTTCTCAGCTTTTATTCCTCTGATCAAAGTGCCTGAGGCAGTGAGCATAGGGAGGGTGCACACCTTCAGGGCTGGGCCCAGGTGCTCTGGTTCTGCACTGCTGGGGGATGCTGGGAGATACTGGGGCCCAGGGCCCTCTGCTCCAGCCTGCACGGCCTGGCCTCGGAAGGGTCTCCATGGGCTGAAGGCTCTCAGCTGCCCTTGGGTATTGGGGCAGCTGCCCTAGGAGGAGATTAAAGCTCCTTTCACTTTTCTTCATCCCTCCCTTTCTCACTGCTCACTGAGTCACTATTTTCTCTCCAGTGAATTAAATGCAGAAAATCCATGAGCAGGATTTCTCTCTTCAAAGGCTCAAATAACCTTTCTTTGTTTTCCCCTTAAATTTTCCCCACTAAACTGCAAAAGCAAAACGTGCAAACAGACTTGCAGTGAAAGGCGAGAAGAGAGAAAGGAAAGTTGGAGTGAAGTAATTTCAACTTGAGAAGTAGAGCAGCTGAAACCCTAGACAAAAATGTACACTCAGCAATATGGTCCTCTCCTACGAATTAATTAACCCAAAGTGCTTGTTTAATTAGTGTGAGGGGTAGGGAATTGAACAGCGAATAATATCTCTTACCCACTTTAGAATTATGTTCGCAAAAGAATTTCCTCTTCCTTTCCGGAGAGGGACCAGAGCATCTCCTTCATCAGTCTGAACTCGGCAGGGACATCCTGACTGGGGACAGACTTTTGGCCGCTGTGGAAGGGGTTTTGCAGATGGTCCGCCTGACATCCTGGCCATGGCCATGGCACAGGTGAACCCTGGCAGAGTGGGGACAGAGGTCCTTCGGCCCTGTTCCCCTAAGAGGGACTCTGAGATTCACAGAAGAGCAGGTCTTTTGGTTTCTCTACCTTTCCTGCTCCCTGCTCCCCAGCCCGTGCTGCACCGGAACTTCTTGAATTTCTTGTTGATGTGACTGTCGCTATTTATTACTCATGAAAGCAGTGGGGGAATTCACTTTGTACCATCCCTGGAGAGAGTGTGAGACCCTGTCTTCATTTATAAAGAAAGACGTTTGTGGGGCGCACAATTCTGGAGGTTAGGAAGTCCAAGGGCATGTGGCCAATGTCTGTTTGGCATCTGGCGAGGGCTTCTCGCTGCATCATGACATGGCAGAGGGCATCACATGAAGGGGGCATCACATGGTGAGCAGAGCAAGTGTGCTGGCTCAGTCGTCTTTTCCTTTTCTTGCACAGCCACTAGTGCCATCAGAGGGCCTCTGACCTTGTGATCTCATCAGCTTCATCTGCAAAATACCAATCACATGAATTTGGGGTTAAGTTTTCAACACATTCACTTTTGAGGGACACATCAAACCATGGCAGGCCCTGTGACTGATATTGTCACAGGGCTCTTTGTAACTACCAGTGGTCACAGGTGATGGGAGTGCGTTGAGTTCTCCATTATTTATTTTCATTTTTCCATAGATTGCTTTGGTACCTGATGAAACCTATGAATTCATTCTCAGGATAATATTTTTAAATATGCAAACTGAAAAACATAAGATAACAAAGAAAGCTAATTATACTACTGTAAAATTATCAAAATGTAAATAAAACAGATATATGGTACAGTCGTATATACGCTTCTTTCTTAACTCATTAAAATGCAACGTCTACTTATAGGTCCAGCTGTCAAATGCTTCAAGTAAACATTCTGAGAAACCAAAGTCTGTATCATAATATATTATAAATAGCCACTTTCCACTATTGACAAATTATAGGTACCGTGTTACTAAAAGCACAGCAGCTCATTGCCTGCATTCATCACTGAGGAAAATGCTTTAATTCAGTTAGGATTCAGTGAAAATACAGACTTTTTTCTCATCTAAGCTCATTGACCTCTGAATTCTATCTGTGGACCTTTGGGTGAGTCTCTGCTGATGAGTAATCAGCATCTTTGTGAATATAACGGAATGACCAATTACTGAATTCTTATAAACTTTCCTTGACTTTCGGGGCTGGGACGAGGGGTATCTGCCACTCTCTGAAGACCAAAGATTGATTTTTTTGAAGTCACTGAGGGTGTGTTGTTAAGGGATGGCAGAAGCTGGAGGAGACAGAATGAGCTAGAAATATTGGTGTAGGTCCTACAAGATGAGGAGTACCAGCTTTGGAGGTAAACTGGTCATGTGGTGAGGAGGAGGTGACTGGCCAGGCAGGTTGAAGGAGGGTGGTAGCTGGGATTTAAAACAAGGTGGGTGAGACTGAGCTGCCCAAGCAGAAAACTGCAGACCTAAAGCTGAGCGTGTTAGGCCGCAGAGGACGGAGCAGAGCCTCTCCCAGTCTCATCAGTGTCACGAGTGTGTGGCTTCTCAGAGTCTCACATCAGCCTTTGCAAGTGCTTTGAGGCCCTGCTCCTGCATGTGGAGCCAGGCACTGTGGGGCCCACAGCCTCACCACGCATGCTCAGAGCATGGCCCGCATGCACATTCCTCCCATCCCGGCCTCAGGAGCGAAGGCTGTGGGCCAGCTGCTCACCTGCCACCTATTTAGTGCCTTTGCTAACTAAGTAATCCTGAGCAGGAAAACACTTTCACCTTTCTTAGCTGCTAGTCAGAGGGGCGAGGGTGGGTGATGGAACTTCTTTGCTTGAGAATGAGAAGTTGCTTCAGGTGAGATTTAATTTCACCAAGGAAAAATCTCCAAATGATGTTTCCCTTTAAATTCATAATATTAGTCCTTGAAAGCAGAGCCTGAACAATATAGGCAAATGTTTCCCTAAAATCTTGATTTTTTTCTAGCAAAGACTCAGAACTGAGTGCATCAGTCTGGGCTAAAACCTGCGGGCTGAGCCATGGGGTCCCCTCCATTCTTCACTCTTAATACCAGGCCGGCCCCTCAGACAAAACCCCCGTGGGAGACTTGGTGGCTGGTGAGTGATTAAATGTGAGCCTTCGGTCAGCCAGAGCACACAGGCCGTGCCTTTCTCATGAAGCCAGACAGTATGCGTACGTACTCTGTGTTGGTGCTTGTTATTTGTGCCATGGTGCTGGGCACTGCTAGGCAGGGGAGCAGGTAGATGCCAGAGAAGACCAAATACAGATTCTGCCGTCAATGGCCAGAGTGTAATATGGGAGACAGGAGGAGGGGCCCAGGAAGTGGCATGCAGTGGTTTCCATAAATAGAGTATCAAGGTGAACTTGAGAATTGTGGTCCAACTGATGATGAAAGATGCCCAATTATGAAGGGAATATTGCAGTACATTACTGCAAAGTGAAGTGGAAAAGTAGGGCAGGAAGGGTTTCTCTTAAAGGCTGATTACACACACAGAGCCTACAAGTGCAAGGGGCACTGGTGGATTTATCCTCTGAAGCTCACCAATGTCAAAGCTCTCTGCTGTGCACTTTCACATATGCTGTGTTGCTTTACTAGATCTTTCTTACAAAACTATGACATAGGCTAAATCACAGTTTCCACTCAAGCACAAAAGGGAAAGAAGCCCAGAGACACGAAGGACTTACTTCATGCCTGATGGTCACCAAGTGATAGCTCAGGCAGGAAGAGGGGGTTAGGGGACCTCAGACAAGTGCCTGGGGATCTGGTATAAGAGTCTGGATTCCAGTTTCTTAACCTTTGAGCCCTTGTCATCCCTTCTTTCATAATAATATGCAGCAGTCACTGTTATAAGTGTGTTACAAGTCTTAGCCATTTAACCCTTACAGCAATTATAAACCCCAGGTTAAAAAGTGAGAAACGAGAAAACAAACCCGCAGAGGTGATGTGGGTTGATCAAAGTCACCTAGCTGTTGGGCAGCAGAAGGAAGATTTGAGTTCAGGCAACCTGGCCCTTTGACAGCACTGCTCCCACAAGTAAAATGGAGAGTCTTGTGCATACCTTAAAATTTTCTAGTAGTCGCATTAAAAAACACTTTAAAAATAAACAGGAAAATTAATTATACTAATGTAATTTCCTTAACCTAATGCATGCAAAATATTAACATTTTGACATGTAACCAATATTTAAAATTGTTAATGTGATATTTTGTTGTTCCTTCATTTTAAAGTCTTCAACATCTGGTGTGTTGCAGTTCACATATGTTACACGTATGACCTTATAGCACGTGTTAGATCAGACCAGCCTCATTTCCCTGCTTAGCAGCCACACGTGAGCAGTCCCCACACTTACTTCTCTCCAATGGGCTATGTGCCCCGTGGCTACTCTCTGATTGTAAGTGAAGAAATTGAAGGTGGGGCTGCAGGAGTGATCGCTGGGCTGTGGGACCATAACTACGATGTATAGCTATAGGAAGAAACACAGAGGGAGGCAAACCAATGACACCAAGACCTTGGTATAGATAGAAGCAACCTGAAGATTACCTCCTCCCCGTGGAACTGGAGAAGGTGTGAGTGGGTTTTGTGGGTGCTCCGAGTGCCGCCAAGGTGTCTTCTGGAAGGTTTCTTCCACCCTTTGTGCTCAGCAGCTGCCTAGAGCTCAGGGAAGAGCCTGACTCAGTAGGAGCTACCCCTGTGAAGCAGTCACTTCCAAAGGCTAAGATCAAGGCAAGAAGAAAAAGAAAAACAGAAGTGCCTCCAACTCGCTGTAGTAGCTTCTGTGCTTTGTCGCCTTGTGTTTTGTTGCTTATTCAGTTTTTTATTTTTTTTGCTTGTATTTTATTTTATTCCTCGAATGGATAAGGTACAGTTCACAAAGATAGTTGCATTATAGCAAGATGACTTGAAAAACTTTAAAAAGGACAGTAGAGAAGTAAAAATAGAAAAGATGAATGGAGTCAGGTATGAGGTTAGTTCCAAAAATGCATGCCTGAGGGTCTCACCTATTTGGTAGAGATGAACTGTATTGGTCTGGGTACAAGCTTTCCAGCAGCCTAGGCAAAGAGGGACCTGCATCACAGTACAGCTACATGTTCTCTCCATGACCCCTTTTCCCTTCTGCTGGTTGAAGAGAGAAAGCTATAGAAGCCCAGAGAAGGCTGCAGCCCCAACAAGGTGGAAGCCAGGCTTCCTGGAGCCCCAGAGGAGGGACACCCAGCCAGAAAATGCAGACTGGACTGTGACACACACAGGAAACAAACACCTGCTTTGTCAAACCACTGAAACTTCAGGATACGTTGGTTAGAAGAGCTGTTAGCATTATCTCAACTGATACGAGTCCCCCTAGGGAGATGCTCCTGATTCTTTGAGAGACTCCAAATTCGAGGTTCCATCTCGGACAACTGCCAGGCATGAGTGTAGTCCCTGTTTCAGGGAAGTGGGTAGGTGCAGAGCCGTATGTTTTAACATTCACCCAGGGTGGGAGCAAGATGAACATACTCTTGTCAAAATCATGTCACCTTACAAGAACTCCTGCCTGAGTAGAAAGCTCTTCTCCTTCCTTTTGGAGATAAGCCAGGCTGTACGTGTGAATAGGGCCAAGATTCTCTTCGGAAAGTCATTTTGGTCTTACTTTCAAACATGGAGAAAATGGAAGTCAAGGCCATATGCTCTCATACTGTGAAAAGTGCTATCGTGATTTTTAATTTTTGCCTGGAAAAAAAAAAAACCTGGAAACAGCTGTAATCCTGTGATCACTCTGGCCCTTAAAAATAAAACAGAACAAAACTTAGACAATGATGTTGGCTAGGTATCTTTTTTCCTTCTTGAACCACTTTGTTGAGGCATGACTAACAAATGAAAATCTGTGCACATACCATTTGGCGAGTTTGGGGGTAAGTGCTTATCCATGAAACCGTCACCCCCTTGGTTTCCCTGTGCCCCTTCTTCCAATTCCCTAGCAACCAACGTTACACTCTCCATGTGTGTGGTTTGACTATTTTAGAGTCTACATTTAAGTGGGATAATGCAGTATTGGTCTTTTTTTGTCCAGTTTGTTTCATTTAGCACAGTGACCTCCAACTTCACCTATGTGTTGCAAGTATCAGGAATTTCTTCTTCTTGGAAGATAATATTTTATTGCATACATGTGTTATATTTTCTTTATCCATTGATGGCCACTTATGTTGTTTCTGTGTCTTGGTCATTGTGAGTAATGTTTCAAGAACGTGTGAGATCTTTGAGGTCCTGATTTAAATTAATTTAAAGGTCTCACATTTCCTTATTTCAAATATATTACAGAGCTATGATAGTCAAAACAATGTGATCTTGGCATAAAAATAAATGATAGATCCATGGAACAGAATAGGCGGTCTAGGAATCTGCACCTACAAGGTCAACTGATCTTTGACAAGGTACTAGGAATACTAACTAGGAAAAGGCAGTCTCTCTAATATGTGGTATAGGAAAAAATAGATCATCACACACAAGAGTATGAAATCGGGCACTTATCTTCCACTATTCATAAAATCAACTGAAAATGAATTAAAGATTTAAGCTAAGACTTGAAACTGTAAAACCCCTAGAAGAAAACATAGAAAAAAATTTTTTGACCTTTTTGATAATTGTCTTGGTAATGAATTTTTGGATATGATACCAAAAGCACAGGCAACAGAAGCAATTTTTAAAAAATCGAGTGGCATTAAACTGAAAACCTTCTACTCTGAAAAATAAATAAGTGAACAGAAAGCAAACAAATAGCCTGGTTAAAAGGGAGGCGAAAAACTTGAATAGACATTTTTCCGAAGAAGACATGTAAGTGGCACACACAGGTCTATGAGGAGCTGTTTATCACCACTAATCATCAGGGAAATGTAAATCAAAACCATAATGAAAATATTACCTCATGCCTCTTAGGATGGCTGATATTAAAAAAGAAAAAAAAGAACAAGAACAAAAACAAAAAAATAAATGTTGGTAAGGATGTTCAGAAAAGAGAATATAAAGTAGGAATATAAAATGGTGCCATCATTATACAAAACAGTAAGGAGGCTCCTAAAAGATTGAAAATATAACTACCGTATGATCCAGTAATGCCACTTTTGAACATGTCTCTCATCCAAGTCTCTATCTTGTCCTGGGCTTTAGTTTCCAAGCACAATGAACGAAAAATGCATGTGATGGGCCAAAGTTACCAATGGGCAATCCTGTATGTGATAGCAAACAAAAATTAATGCATTTACATAGAGCTTGTCTTTGGTAAACACAGCTGGGCTCCCATTCTTCTCCCAGTGTAGGTACGTGAGCACCAGCTTAGGGAGCGGAAGCAATACTTCCCCTCGCACAGGGTTATTCTCTCTATGGTGCAGGGACTGGGGTCTGAAGCCTGGAGGGGATGGTACCCTGCTTCTGTCAGGGTGACACCGTAGCACACAGCTGTGCCCAGTGATCATCGGCAGGGGGCCACTGCTGCCATCACTTAAGCATTGCAGGAGGCTTCAAGTTCGTGAGCCTCGCTGGTGTGGTGGTCCCCTTTGCTTCTGTTGGAAGTGTGTCACTGAGTCATCGGCAAAGCTTGGTGATCCGCCCAGCAGTGAGCTCATGAGTTCTGCAGATTCCAGGGAGCAGATGAGAGCAACAGCATCGAAAGAACCAAGTGGTGAGACAGGGTGGGGACAGGTGTGGGGCCAGCACAACTGCACTTCTGGGCCAGTTGCCGTCCCCCTGGGGGAACACCACTATCTTCGACTGCAGGTTTCACCCTGACTGCATGTGACCCCGGGGCGTTTGTCATAGCAGAAGAGAAGCCAAGCTGTGGTTAAGGCTGAAATTCACAAATAAGAATCCAGGGCCTGATTAATTTTTACTGTCATCTGAGCTTTGAGGCATGGCTGTAAATCCTCCTGGATTTGCACTCCACAGGTTTCCCTCCTGTGGGCTGGTTTTGGGGTGGGGGTAGAGTACACAGTTGCTTCTTACTACAGCAGCTGGGTGTAAGGGTAATGGGAGTCCCGGGAAAATGCAGTCTACAGCTCAGAGTGCTTTAATCCAAACTTGGGCTGTGACCTGAGAGTGCTGGGGGTGGGGATGCCTCCATCCCTTCATGCTTCCCTGCCTGTTTTCCTCTAGTGTAGGGCCCAATCATGAGGCTCCTGAGGGCTGCCCCAGGAAAGTGCTTCTCACATTTAATGTGCACATGGATCATCTGGGCAGCTGGTGAATGTGCAGATTCTGGGTCATCAGGTCTATATTTCTAATCAGGTCAGGTGATGTCCACACCACTACTCAGCACAGGAAGGGTCCTGGTGTCACGCCATGTGCAGTGATGTTGTACCACACAGTACATCTGTGCAGTTCCTCAGAGCCTGTGGTCAGGGCTTGAGTCTGAGAGGAGAAGGATCTGAGGCTGGTGTGAGTCTAAGCAGAAAAGAGCGTCCAGGAGAAGGACCATCTGGGTCTGAGGAAGAATGTCCCTGGTGGGCTTCCTTCCACATATCCTGGCTTTGCGCTTCTGTGTCTTTGTTTTTACAAATTTGGAGGGGCCTGGTTACACCTTATGTTGAAGCGAGGTGTTAATCAAGCTGAGATTGTAAGCAAGCTGCCAAAGGTTCCTGAGTGAAAAGACTGGCTGGGGACACAGGGGTGGGATGAATCCATGGCTCCCTAGTGGGCACCTTGGGTCAAAGCCTGTCTCGTTCTTGTCCCTGCTCCTCCGGGGATGCTGAGGAACAGGGTGACCGCACTCTCAGGCTTGGCTCCTTGCATCCTGACGTGTGCGTGTTTTCTGTTTTAAAGGAAGAAATGTGTCTTGGCTGGACGCCCACATTTTGTTCCAATACATCCCTTTTACCAAAAGAGCCATCCCTGGAGCTGCCAACAGTGTTTACTAGAAATCCATCCAACAATACTTTGGATCTAGGAGCCTGTCCTGACCGCAGATGTGGCCTTCGCCACCCCACGAGAACCTGGCACATGGTGTGGGCATCTTTATTTTTACTCCAAAATGTAAAGCTGGTTTCTTCTTTCTTTCTTTCTTCTTCTTCTTTTTTTTTCCTTTCCAGCTGGGAAAACTCCTGTCAGCGGATGCAGTGTCCTTTCCAGATTCAATATTATGCAAACTGCATATCGGCGCACGGAGTAAACAAATATGTCCATGAAGCTTCTAGATGCACAGAGAGAAGAGGGGCCTCACCAAGGCAGAGACATAGGCCTGCGATCTGGGTGGGGGATGGTGGACCTCCTCTCTCTCAACTCGGCTGCCATCTCGCTCTCTTAGAACATGTGCCTGGGGTCATGGAGCCTGGACAGGGGACCACTGCGATGCCTGCAGCAGAGAGCAGTGGGCAGTCTTGCAGCTTCTAGAGTGGTGAAGGTTGAACATGGACTGTCATTGGTTGGACCTGAGGCTCCTGTTAGAGGAGCAGAGGGAAGGACATGACAGTCCTGTGCCTGCTCTGTTTCCATCCCCAGCCTCAACTGCAAGACACTTCAGCTGCAGGTGAGGCTGCAGCATTTTAATCTTCTCTACCTGGAAGATGTGGACAGTGGGCAGTGCCACGCATTGAGTTCTTCCGCCAGAAAGAACTGGGCCAAGTCTGCACTCACGGCAGGCTTTAGTTTCTGGGCATGGAGAGTATTAAAATGGATGTGATGGACCAAGATTCGCATCAGCTGTGTGGATCTGCAATCCAAGTGAGCTGTGCTGCTTCTCCATGGCAATGACCTGTGAGGTTGTCACCTTCCACACTCTCCTTTAAGCAGATGAGGAAAGAGACTTAAGGAGATTAGAGTGTTTTGTGAAAGGTGGGTTGTGAATGAATGGCAAACTAGCATTTGGGCCCGAGACTGTCTTTTTTAAAATCTCATGCTTTCTGTTTTGCAACAGGGCACCGTGCCTCCCCAAGCACACCTATATTCAAAATCCAAACAAAGCAAAGAGAAGGACATCTTAAGGGTCCAACTTCAAAGCCTGAAATGAAATGTTTATGTGTCTACCCTCTACACTCCATCCCTCCTACCCTGGTCAAATGTTTTTTTCTTGTATCTTTGATCCCCTTTGGCTG
>RJWT010039718.1:0-12613 GCA_004365215.1 Cuniculus paca | reverse complement strand
AGTACTCACCTCTGGCCTCTGTTCAGTGCCAGGAGGGTCTGCCCCACACCTGTCTACCACCACGGATGCTCCCACATCACAATGCACACACAGTAACTTAATTAATCTTTACCTATAAAGTTTCCAACTCCTTTCTTATATTCTGCCAAGACTTCATGATGCTCTGCTCTGTAGGTAAAACAAATACGTAACACAATAATGAATCATTCTACAGATATTATATACAATGAAAGCCCTTTTCTCCTTACCCAAATAAGCTCTATGACAGTAAATATAATCTTAAAAAACAAAGTACACCATTACTCAGGAGACCTGACTAACTAAGCTAGCTTCATTAGTCAAAATCAAAGTTTTCAGTTTGTACACGGGTCTGCAAGAAGAGAAACTGCTTCAGAGTATTTGGATTTTCTTCCTTTTCTTGCCACTTTAAAATTAGTTATTAACATAATATTGCAGCTATTTCATCAGATAGCAGGCTCTTCAACTTAGTATAAAGATAAGTTTGTGTATTACTGAAAATGATGTTACTCAGTTCTGCTTACATCAAATAGAGGCTAAGGAACTTTGAAGCTGGGGCCTGATGACAGCCCCTAAACTCTAAGTTTAGTTCTCATGGAGCACTCCCTGCCTTGGTACCCCAGGGTGCAGGACTA
This sequence comes from Cuniculus paca, assembly GCA_004365215.1. Classification (NCBI taxonomy): domain Eukaryota; kingdom Metazoa; phylum Chordata; class Mammalia; order Rodentia; family Cuniculidae; genus Cuniculus; species Cuniculus paca. The sequence continues at coordinate 11,960 of RJWT010039718.1, read as the reverse complement.
GGAAGGTGGTATTAGAGAAAGAGTAAAAGACAGCTAAATTAGAAGTCTAACCTGTGGTTAGATTAGGGTCAAAGGATGTATAATATCTGATACCTGTCTCATGATTTTATTCTGAAGATCTACAAATCACGTATAGGAGTAAAAAAAAAATCTTTCCTTCTCATGCACATAACTAAGGTATCTAAGCTGTACTAGAGTCAACTACTGAATGACTGGGGCTCGTACTTACAGGGATGAGAGCGTAAGCTGGGCCATGGCAGGAAGCCCACGGATATCATGCAGAGTGTGATGGGTCAGGTGTGGGGCAGAGCCTGTCTTGGTGTACAGAAGGCAGCCTGGAATGTCCATGGTGTGGTCTCCTGTTTTGCCCAGGTTTTGTATTTTTCCTAGACGACAGCCGTTAACTACCTTGGTAAGATTCAGCTTCATCCTTAGAGATTTCTCTAGGTACTGACAAGAAGATGGCATCAAATTTAGAAGGAGATTTACCACATCCAAAAGCCAAGTATTTTGCAAAGAAAGGAACTTACAGAAAATTGAATGATAGTATGTTTCTTATTATTTCCAGACTATGTTTGATATGTGTGTTTGGGGGGAGGTGTTAATCAGGAGTAGGAGAACAGAAAAAGACACAGAGAGACTAAGATACTTTCCCCAAGACTTCAATTACTTTTAGATTTAGTCATGGAATGTATGTCTGAGCTGATAAAAACCAAACAATCACCAGTATGAACGAATGCCAGGCTTTGAGCAGTGGCAGTATTGTAGCCAATGAGGTTTATCCACAGGGCAATTGTTGCTAATTGAAAAGAAGGCCATGACACCCAAGTTCACTCTAGGCTTTGAAAATGCGTATAGAGAAAGGCTCATACTGCTTAGGCACTGATCTGAACTATTCTTTACTTTCTCCAATTTGGAAGAATATTAATATAGCAATTTTTCCTACTAATGCTATTTAGTAAACAGATTTCCAAATAGCATTCTGGTACTTGCAAGATAAACAAATTATCTCCAAGGGAGGATTATGTTCCATTTGTTCTCACATAGTATCCAAACACAGGTGAGAAACTACATGAAGCATATGTAAATCCACAAGCAATTTTTCATTACTTTTGTAATTGGCAAAAACAAGCTTTTGTTTACAGAAAAACAGATCTTTTCTTACATAATATAATGGGAAAACGAACAGAAACTATTATCAATTATTTGTTGGATTCTGCTAAGTAATTAGTATTCAGTGTGGCAAAATCCTGGGTTACTTTTTAAAATATATTACAGAACTTGATAAGCAGAGATGGCTGATCATTTGCAAAATGTCACTAGCTTTAACCAACATTTCACAGTTTATTATAATACTTTTTATAATAATTATAACAATTTTCATTATTTTTATTATTTCTCCCCCCACCAAACTTAAGGCTTCATTCCTCCAGTTTATTAACAAATGAGGGTATAAGTACCATACCCTCTGAAATTCTTGCCAATGGGGCCAGGCCAATTTTTAGTAGTAGATAAATTATCACAACTATCTGTGATACAACCTTAGAGCCTACTCATGCATTACTCTGAATGCCAATCATTGTCGAAGAGGCTGCCAAAAAAACAAGTCGTAATACAATAGTTTGGATCTGGACCATCCTTCCAAAGGCTTCTTCTGTGTTGAAGATTTGGCCCCTGATGGTGATGTTATTGGGAGGCGGTGCAAACTCTAGGAGGTGGGCCCTGGTTGCAGGAAGTAGGTCATTAGGGGTGTGCCCTTGATGGGTATATTGGAACACCGGTCCTCTTTTCCTTCTCTCTTGGTTTCCTGGTTGCAGGTGAACAGTTTTGCTCTACCTTGCACTCCTCACTCTGATGTTCTGCCTTACTGCAGGTCCAAAGTGAGGGGGCCAAGTAACCATGGACTGAAAACCCTGAAACCATAGACAAAATAAATCTTTCCTCTGTATAAACTGACTAAATCAGGTATTTTGTCACAGCAATGAAAAACTTTCTAATACAAAAGTACTACCTACCATTAGTTAAAAATATTTAAGAGCAAATGTTATTTTTTAGGAGACATAAATTGTTATATTTAAATAAGACAGCCATTACAGTAATCAGAATCTTAGACATAAGAATAACTACTTTTGCAGCTGGGGCTTTAGCTCAGTGGCCTAAGCGCCTGCCTGGCAAGTGTGAGGTTGTGAGTTCAATCCCTGGTGCTGCAAGAAAAAAAAAAGAATAACTACTTTCTGTATGGTCCAATAAGAGACTTCATGTTAAATAGAAATTATAAAACTTAGTATTAAAAAAATAAAAAATAAAACTTAGTATAAGTATTTGAGAAAAGTGTATCACATCATTATTTCAAGTTACCATAAATGTAGAAACAAAAGTAATTGTCATTAGAGCCCATGGAAATAGAGACTATTAAGAGAAAAAGTAAAATAAATAAATAAGTAAGTAAATTTTTAAAAAAGAGAGAAAAAGTTATGTTTTAGCAATAAATAGTGTAACAGCTATTAAAAAAACTTTATATATATGAAAACTGTTAAGAAAATTTATTCCCACAAATTATATGAATACACTTACAGGCTAATAAGAATGTAATCTAGAAAATACAAGAGAAAACTCACAGTCCTTATTTAAGCTATTACTGCTCGTTTCACATGTTAAAAATATATTTTATATTTTAAACCAACAGAGTTCTGAAATCATTTGGTAGCAAAATTACAGACAGTATTTTGCAATCTAAGTAAGCTGCACAGAATTGAAGCAGGGAAAAGCACAAAGACAAGAAATGCACTGTAAAGTTGATGAATCCAGCTCCTGTTATTCTGACTAAAGATTGGAATCAACTAATATGAAATACTACATTTTGAAAATATAAGAACTAATGAAAATTTAACAGACTGGGGCAGTGCAGTAACTTAAACATTTCCTGTGCTCACACACATCTGAGAATAGAAGAAGCTATCATGAGGAGTTATTTCAGAAAGGCCTAAAGGTTAGAACTTTAGGCAACTCCCTTTACTCCAGAAATTCTGTTTAGGGTATAAAAAAGGTTAAATGTACACATGAAATTTTTTTTTTGTTGGTTTTGTTTTTGAATCAGAGTCTTGCTAAGTAACCTTTGGAGGGCCTCAAACTCACTGTCTTTCTGCCTCAGTCACCCACGTGCTGTCATTACAGGTGTGTACTACTAGTCTCTTGGCTTCCAAAACTCATCTTTCCATTGGGAACCTCTCAGTTCTTTCTTCGCATGAGGAAAGAATAACAGTACATCACTTAAGAAGGGAGCCTTAAGTGTAATCTATCATCCCTCAATCTTGAAGGCATTTTCTGTTGTTTCCCTTTTCTACACATTCCTCAACTGAGGAAACAGTATCTTTTACTCTTAACTCAAGGCCTGTCCTTATAGGCCCTTGCTTCCTCAAGAAGACACCTGGCATCTGTTTTTTGGTTTGTTTTGAGACAGGGTCTCACTTTGTAGTGCAGGCTGGCCTCGAACTCCCAGCTACCTTCCAGCCTCTGCCTCCCTAGTGCTGGGATTACAGGTGTGTGCCACCATGCCCGGCTCAGCATCCATTTTTTGATGTACTGTAGAGATAGACTCTTGTCATGGTCACTTTCCTTCTCACTGGGACAGAACACCTGACACCCACAACGTTAAGGACAAGTTTATTCTGGCTCATGGTTTAGTCCCCAATCAGCTGGCTCTAAGACAGAAACAGCCTGGTGAAAGTCATGGTAGAAAGAAGCTGCTCAATCCATGGGAGCCAGGAGAGTGAAGAGAGGCACCAGGGTGGGAGATACTCCCTTCCAGACCAGCCTCCTAATAGCGCACTCAGTTACAAAAGCATCAGTGAGTGAATTCATGATGAAATAATGGCCTCATGATATAATCACCTTCCACAAGTACCACTTCTGAACACACACGGCTTTTGAAAGATGTTCCGTGTATGAACCATAACAGTTATTGCATGATATAACACTTTAACTCCAGAAATTTAATACCCGTAACTTTAAAGATTTAATTTGAAACCCTTAGTCTAGCATACTGAACCCAACAGGTGAGCTAGACAGAAATACCTACTCGTATTCTTTCCATATACAAGACTTTGATACTGTGCGCTCTTATTCTGCTGTATGGAATTTTTCTTAAAAATTCTACCTTAATCATGGTAATTCAACATGTTGGTGAAGAAAAAAATAATCAAGGAAAAGCAGAAGAGTGAGTTTAAGAAAAAGTATTATAATAGATAAACTACTATTGTCAGCGAATATTAGGAAACCTGAGGACTATATCAGACCAAGTGCTTCAGCTGGAGGTTAGCATTTAAAACTGTAAAATGGAATTTCATTCAGAACTACAAGAACCAATCTTTCCTTTCCTCATTCAGTGTTCAATGTGGTACATGGTAAAGTTTTTTTTCTTTAGTTCTAGGGATTGAAACCCAGGGCCTACACATTAAACAACATCCCCAGGCTTTTCAATTTTTATTTTGAGGCAGGGTCTTGCTAAGTCCCTAAATTGCTCAGGTTGGACTTGCAGTCCTCTTGTCTCAACTTCCCAGAGGGCTGGGATGGATTACAGGCATGTGCCACCACGCCCTGGATTACACTTTTTCATAATCGTACTTCTTTTCTTTTTTTCAAATTAAAGTTTTTATTATGAAGCGACATATACAAATGCAGACACACACACACAAACATATATTCATGTATATGTTTTTCAAAACATATTTGGGAATGTTACAATGAATTCAAGCAAAGTTCAAGAAACAGACTAATGGTCTCTAAACTATCAACTGGGTTTTATTTGCCTTTGTAATCATTCTTTTCTCTTTTGCTTTTTCTGCTTTTCATATTTCTGTTATTGTGTTTTCAGTTTACTTCTATAGATGGAGCTCCTGGAAAAGTCTTAAGAAAGAATCATTAGAGCCGGGCGTGGTGACTCACGCCTGTAATCCCAGCACTCGGGAAGCTTGAGACAGGCGGATCGTTGTGAGTTGGAGACCAGCCTGGGCTACAAAGTGAGCTCAAGGCCAGCCTGAACGGCATACTGAGACCCCGTCTCAAAAACAGGGCTGGGGATCTAGCTCAGCGGACTAAGCGCCTGCCCAGCAAGCGCAAGGTCGTGCAAGGTCGTGAGTTCAATCCCCGGTACCGCAAAAAAAAAAAGAAAGAAAGAATCATTAAAGTACAAGGGCAAATGGAAGGCTATCAGTTTATCTGCATGTATGTTTATTTTTTTTCAAAACCATTTTATTCAAGGATAAAAAGAAAAAAAAATTTCAAAACACATCAATCGGGGGCAACAATGGTACATGCATAACGCACTATCATCCCCAAATCATTTACCCAGAGCACAAGACATCTGCATTCAATTGTCCGAACAATATTAGCACAAATCTTTCTCTTCAGCAAACTCAGAGTGTATGTATGTTTAAAAGGGCTAGAAAAGATTTCCTGTGCATTTCAGAAAAACAAAACAAGCTCAAATAAATAACCTAATCAGGCACCTCACGGTCCTAGAAAAGCAAGAACAATCCAAATTCAAAGCTAGTACAAGGAAAGAAATTATAAGGATCAGACCAAAAATCAATGAAGTTGAGACAAACAAAACCAAAAAAAAAAAAAAAAAAAAAAAAAAAAAAAAAAAAAAAAAAAAAAAAAAAAAAAAAAAAAAAAAAAAAAAAAAAAAAAAAAAAAAAAAAAAAGTGCACCAAAACAACCACAAAAATGAAGACTCAATGAATTGAAGAGTCAATTCTTCAAAAGAATAAACAAAACAGACACTGAGCCAAGTCTACCAAAAAAAGGAAAAGAACCAATTAAATGTAATTAGAAATGAAAAAGGTGAAATCACAATGGATACTTCCAAAATCCAGAAGATATTGGCAACTATTTTGCAAACATTTGCACAAATAAACTGGAGATTTCGGAAGAAATAGATAGATTCCTAAATACATACCAACTATCAAAACTGAACCAAGAAGACATAAAAACCCTGAATGATCCAATAATAGGCAATGAAATTGAGATAGTAAGACAACATCTACTAGCTAAGAAATGTCCAGGTCCTGATGATTTTGCTGCCAAATTCTATAAGAACTTTAGGGAAGATCTAATGCCAATACTCTTCAAACTCTTTAACAAAATCAAAAGGGTAGGAGTAGTCCCACAGTTATTCCTGGAAGCTACCATTACTCTGATTCCAAAACCAGGCAAGTATCCAACCAAGAAAAGAGAACTACAGGCCAATCTCTTCAATGAACATCAATGAGATACCAACAATCATCAAATGAGATACCAACAAACACTGTGCGACATATTATCAAAAAGAGCATACATCATGACCAAGTCAGCTTCATCCCAGGGATGCAAGGATGGTTCAACATATGCAAATTGATAAATATGATACATCGCATACACAGAAGCAAGGACAAAAATCACATGATAATCTAAACAGGAATAGAAAAAGCATCTGACAAAATCCAATCTCTATTCATAATAAAAATCTTGAAGAAAATAGGTATAGAAAGACCTTATCTCTATCTGATAAAAGACATTTATGACAAAGATACTGCCAGCATCATATTAAATATGGAAAAAACTGACACCGTTCCCTCTAATCACAGGAACAAGATAAGAACGTCCACTATTATCACTCCTGCTCAATACAGCCTTTGACACATTACACAGGCAAGGGAAAGAAATAAAAGGTATATGTATAGGAAAGGAAGAAGTCAAATTTTCGTCATAAAAATTTCCTCTACATAGGAGATCTACAATTAAAACGACAGTACTCTGAAAAAATGAGCTCAAAGAAAACATCAGAAAATGAAAAGCCATCCTCTGTTCCTGGATAAACAGAACTAATATTGTCAAAAAGGTCATACTTCCAAAACTGATACACAGTGTTAATACAATTCCAATCAAAATATCAACAGTATTCCTTACAGAACTAAAGTAAACAATCCTAAAATTTATATGGAGCCAGAGGAGACCCAGAATAGCAAAAATCATGCTGGGCAACAAGAGTAAAGCAGGAGGCATCACAGTCTCAGATCTCAAGCTATATTACAAAGCTACTGTGATAAAAACAGAATGGCATTGTCATAAAAACAGATATGTGGATCAATGGAACAGAACAGAGGATGCAGAAACAGGCACATTCAACTATTTCATCTTTGACAAAAGGGCCCAAGAACATATACTGGAGGAAAGATAGTCTGTATAATAAATGGCACTGGAAAACTTGGATATCCACACACAGAAGACTGAATCTAGAATCATGTATCTTACAATATACTAATGGCAAAATGAGTTAAAGTCTAAATGTTAAAACAGAAATATTTAATCTGTGTCTTGAGTTACTTTTTCTCATTGCTAAGACAAAAACCCAACACCCAAAGTTAAAAGGGGAAAGGTTTATTGAGCTGACAGTTTGTAGAAGTTTCAGTTTATAATCGGTTGACTACATGGCAGGGTGACATGGCAGAGGGGCAACAGTTCATGGTGGCAGAAGACAGCAAAAGCAACAATGGAGAAAGTGAGACAAGCCTCTTCCTGTCCCTTATACTGCATCCAGTCTACTGGAATTATGACAGTGCCAATCCAGTCAGTGGACTGATCCATTAAACACCCACCCTTAATCCCAGCACCCTCAATCCCAAAATAAAAGATAGATAATAGGAAGCAGGTAGATCTTTTGCAAATGGGAAGAGGATCAAGAGATGGAGACAGTAGGGAATGAAACACAATGAAAAAGAGAATTAAGATGTGTTCTACACATGTGTCAACTCACCACAAGGAATGTAATCATTACATAATGCAAAAAATGTATTAATAAAAACTGAAAAAAAATGTGTGCATGTGTGTGTGTGTGTGTGTGTGTGGTGAAAAAGTAAACATTGTCCATGCCTCTGGCAAAACTGCACCTGTCCTAATACCTCTGGTGCCACTCACTGTCAGGTAAAAAGGGATTTTAAAATGTTTCTTGAATGGCTTCTCTATATACTGTCATGGAAAGATGTCCAAACTTTGCTAAGAGACTAAAGCAAGCTTGTATGATCACATTTTTTGTAAAAAGAAATTTATAAATATTTATAAGTACACATCCACATGTCCCCATGTCCTCCACACAGTCTCTACAATAACTATATATGCATAGAAAAAAGTCTGACGAACTTCTAAATAATATGGTACATTGAACTGACTCAGCAATGACAAACAGAAATGATGAATTCTAAAACTGTAAAAACAGTAGAAAATGCGACTATTCAGAGGGATATATTGTACAAGTCTTACACTATTAGATAAGGGAAAAGAGATACTGAATAATGTTAAACTTTGTTATTTATGTGTTAAAAGTTTAGAAGCATTTAAGAAGTTAGTGACAGAATGAATAATTTCCAAACCTGTTATGAAAAGATTGATGAGAATAAGAAATTAATCCAATGAAGACCAGAGAGACCAAATAAAGCACAACAAAAATAAAAAATACAAATTAAGAAGGTAGAGGTCAAATGTCACTGATCGCAATAAAGTTACATCAATTCCTATTGAAAAACAATAGTAGTAACTAACATTTATGAGGTATTTACTATGCATCAAGTATTGTTCTTTATATATTAATTCCATTAACCCTCATATCAACATATATGCTATTATTTCATCATCTGTATTTTACAAATCAGGATGAGGCTAATAAAGTCACCAGGGAAAGTGGTAAGAGCTAGTATTTAAATTATAGAAGTCAAGCTAGGTGTGATGGTGCATGCCTGTAATTCCAGGTCTTGGGCAGTTGAGGTAGGAAGATCGCAATGAGTCCAGCCTGGGACACATCATGAGTTTAAGGCCAGTCTGAATCACAGAATGAGACCCTATCTCAAAAAAGCTAAAATAAATAAATAAATAATGGAAGTCTTCCTTTAGAGCTGTATGATTAGTTTAATAGGCTGGTAGCTTATTGGAAGTCCCATTTTATCCATAAGCACATACAAGGTTTACTTATTAACTGCAATAGTAAGATACATTTTAGTCATATTTCCAATTTGGCTACAGCATTATTTGCGCACTTCTTTTCCCTTATCTTTCCTTTGCCGCTAATCCATTCTCCCGGTCTCTACAACTTTGTTCTTTACTCACGGAAACATTTAAACATACTTGTTTATGGAAGGCAGGTTGCTTTTCTATGTTAGGGAGATTACTTTCACAGAAATAAAAACTATTTCACTTTGTTTTTCTCTCAGAAATACACATTGGATATCTACCCCAAAGAAGAGACATGGAACTTAGCCTTTTAAAAGAACTACTCTGTGATATGTCATAGTTTGAATGTAACACAAATTAGTTAACCTCTCCCTTCCTGGTGGACATTTAACAGGGCAGGTCCTAGGATCACTTCAACGTCTGAGAGCACAGCTTCCCTAACCTCGTTTGCCACCAATTTAAAGTGAACTTTAACTTACATCTGCTGGCTTTGCATCGATTTGTCAATGAGAAAAACTGAGTCTGACAGTAAGTTTCCTAAGGTCATACAGCCAACAAGTAGCTGGTCCAAAGCACCGGCTCTAAATTTCCACTCAACTTCATAAATTCATGTATACGTGAGTGGAGTGTCCCCGACAACATCTAACCTTAGCCAATACGCTTGAATTTGTTTACTCCAAAGGCTTCTCTGGTGCCCCAGACCTCGCTAAGAGCCTAGTTCAAGAGACCATCCTACCCTCCCAAGGACCCCAGTTAGTTTAGAAAAAAAAATCTCCTCTGGGAACTTAACCAGAGGCCTGTCGAAAGGAGGCCCTTTGCTCTCAAGAGATGTCAGCGACTCTCATATGATTTGAGAATACCCGAACTTGCAGAAGCCAAGATTCACCAGGCAACTCACAAAAAGGGAGGAACAGGTAACGAGTAGAATTACAATTCTCTAACACAACCAGGAAGGGCCTAGGCGTCACGCGATTCGTTCATGCCTAGTAGCCCCACATCAGCAAAGAACAAGAGGCACTTACCTGCAAACCTCCCAAGTCTTTTGGGCTTCAGAACCCCCAAACTCCAAACCACGTGTCCTGCTCTCAGAATTCTTGGTCCCCCGGAACCACCGCCTCCACTACCGAGCCAATCACGGAGCACTGCGTCATCACCAACGGCCTAAAAGAAGCAAAAGTCCTTTGAAAGCAAGCCGGGAGGACCGTCGCTGTTGCCGTGGTAACTGAGCGAACGCGTTCCGACTTGCAAAGCCTTCTGGGAATAGTGGTTCCTTGGCGTACAACGCCGGCTCTTCCCGACTGAGTAAAGGAACTACAACTCCCAGTACAACCCGGAAGCAGCGTGGGCAGAAGAGCGGTTGTTGCAGCTTTGGCCGCCGTCCGGCCTTGAACCTGGAAAATGCAGCTGGCGCCACAGGAAAGGTCCACCTCAAGCAAGAGCAGGGGCCTGAATCGCTGGAAGCGGTTCACAAGGAAGCCGAATTCCAAGGTGATCCGTATCGGGAGCTTAAAAAGGCAGGGAAAGGCCCGAGACGCTCCCCCGGCCCGAATCCAGCGGCTGCTCTCCCGTCCCTCCTCCATCTTCCAGCCAGGGCATCCTTACCAGGTCTTGACTGCACCAAGGCCAACACTGCGCCGAGTAAAGTGGTTCTAGGAGCTGTAGGGTCTTTGTATCTCACGGCCTTGGTGGGCGGCATCGTGAAAGAACTGTTTCCATCTAACGCTTTTTCTAAAACCCGAGAGCTCCGGCAATGTCCATCAGGGTGAAGGGAATTTGTGGGCTTGGCCCTCGCCCACTCCTGTCACCAATTTTAGGAAACTTCCTGCATATTTCAGTTTTTAAAAATGTTTTGCAAATCTGGAGCAACTAATTTTTATTGGCAAGGAGAAATCACGTTGATCTCTGTGTTTATATCCCTTCCCTTCCAGTTTTACATAAACTGTCCACATAAACTCAGTAATCCAAGTGTTTGCAAAATTTATCAGTACTTGATTCGCATGGGAATTTCTAAATTCAGCCTTCTTAAGGGGGAGGGGTGTAAGGCCGGGTAATAGGGGGCATGAATATGATCAAAATGCATCATACACATTGAAATCCCCCCCCAAAACAAACATGGGATACTGGGGAGGGAGTGTTTAATACGGGTGGTGATTGAGTTACGTCCATGTACCCGAAAAAGTCCTCTTAGTATCTGTTGCCTCTTAATGCACCAGCTCCTGACGACACGAAAAATGATAACCCTATTTCAAACTTGAAATGTATACAGGGCACCCTTTGTATGCCTTTCAGACTACCTTTTTAACAGTCACAAAAATAAATGCTGTAGATGGCAATGAGAGTACTAAGACAGAGAGTCTTTTTAGCTTTCAATTTCAGAGCAGTTTCATCAACTATTTTCACCCTTCAGTTACACTTTCCTTAAAAAAAAAAAATCCTGTAGATGAGTGGCCTCTGCGAGGTCCCCAAGCAATTGTTGTTGTGGTTTATTTTAAAATGTACGAGGCGGGGCCGGTGATTTAGCTCAGTGGTGTAAGTGCCTGCCTGACAAGTGTGAGGCCGTATGTTCGAGCCCTGGTACAAAAAAAAAAAAAAAAAGAAAGAAAGAAAAGAAAGAGAATGAGGGATCGTGGTGTTGGAGGAAAAGGTCTTTCAGGTTAAATGAATAAAAAAATAAAAAATAAAGTAAATATATGAATACATGCACTAGACATATTCCACTTAGTAGATACGTTGTTGCTCCTGATACTGAAGGATGTATACCCTGGGACATTAAAGAAACTTGGAAACTGAGGGTGCTCCTATTGCAGTGGATCAGTTGCATAATAGGCTGGATCCAGAATAGCTTATGAACATAGACTTGATGAAGAAAGGTGAAAAATTGGGACACTCTCTTAGGACTCCAAAAGGAGAGATTTTTTGCTGATACTGTTCATTGTTAGTGATAGAGGATAAAAAAGTTAAAATGCAAGCTCCTTGAA
>RJWT010039717.1:0-12623 GCA_004365215.1 Cuniculus paca | reverse complement strand
TATTTGAGACTCAGAACTCAGGAATTTATAGACACCCTCTTCCATATCCAGACATTTCATATGCTAAATTTATCAAAACCCAAAAGGAAATTATTCAACAGGTATCATTTGTTTTGCATAAACAGTACAGCATTTTTACCAGATTATAGTGGGAATCTTTCCTAAGTGCATAGTCCCAGATATTAACCGTGGGCAACCTTGTAAGGGTCTTGACAGCTTCAGGCCCACTATGTTAACTTTTCTGAACAATAGTTTTATCTAGTTCCAATTTGGGATCATCTGATTTTGTGTAGAGATGAAAATTCCTTGCAAGATATTTTGTGGCTTCTGAGTTAGTTTGATTAAGCCTCTTTTGAAAATGGTCACAATTTAAATAGAGATAGTAGTTTTGAAATAGTGTAAGAATTATCTCACAATCTCCATCATCATCCATTCTAAACTGTATAGTATTTAATATGTATCAAATTCAAATGTTGATTGATAAAGTCCCATAGACATGAAATAAGATAAAGAATTGAAATATGCATATTCAAGTTTTTTTCTAATGCTAGCTTTTCTTTCACAATACGTGACTTAAAAACATAAGCCAAAATTGATCTTAATATCTACTAAAACAAAAGTTATCTAAACTGTGAAGAAATAGTTTAGATCAATTTAAAAATGTCAATTTTTGTGGGGTTTTTGTTGTTGTTGTTTTGCCCAATGATCATATCTCATAGTGAAATGCACAGAGGCAAGACTACTTGAAGACATGATAGGGTGCCATCAAAAACTGGATAAAATGTGAAAGTGTTAATTCAATAATAAGAGGACCTACTTAGAATGCTGTAATGTTTAGCATTTTATCAGATGAATTGTTTTAGGGCTTTCAAAATAATAGTTACAATGGTAAATACTTTGTAGTTTTACCATTAAATATGCTCACCATCTATGTCTATTTGAAAATTAAAGCATATAATATCCTCTATGTGGATACTCATTGTCCTTTTCTACTCCATGTTATTGATTATATTCAATGGTCAGGACCCCAAGACATAATGTCCACTCAGCAACCTAAAGTCATCTGCCTTTCCTCAGTGAAGCTAGATCATAGACATTCTCAGGAGAGTAGAGGACTTGGAATATTTTCTTGAATAAGATATTGCAATAGGTATTGTAGCTTTTTCCGATTTTCTTTCTTTCTTTCTTTCTTTCTTTCTTTCTTTCTTTCTTTCTTTCTTTCTTTCTTTCTTTCTCTCTTTGTAGAGAAAATCTATTTTAAAGCTAACTGTCATTTGGAAGTCCAAGTACAGTAAAAGTTGGAGAACTCAAGAGTGAAAGTCAGTGGACACCCAAAGCTGACATTGTCCACTCGCCACAGCTCCTGAGTGACAAGGGTGACCCTATTTTCTCACTTACTCTATTATTTACTTGTTTAGTAGTATGTAAACTGGTTTATGCAATCAAGACTTCAGAGTTGTTTCAGTGGGCAGACTAGTTGAAGGTTGACTTTATCCATATCCCATTCATGGAACACAACATGACAATAATGAACTTCACAGTTTGCAAGGTGATTTGTACAATACCTGGCTTCAACTTCTTTATTCAGAGAGGGAAGAGCCTCAGAGAGGATAGGTCATGTGTATGAAAGTGCTCTGCTGTTCAGTACATCCTCACACTTAAGTGTACTTTTCTTTAGGCTCAGGATATGGAACTGAGAACTCAGCTCTACCAGAACAGCATTTGCATGCCTTATTCTTCTTAAACATATTCTGTTTTTTGTATGCTACACTCATGCTTATGCTTTTTTTCTGAAAATTTCAATCACCAGCATTGTTATTGAGCATCAGCAAGTCCCTTTTTGCAGTATAAATTAATATTCTTAAAATGATTTAAGAGAAAAAGAGCACCATTGTAGTTATACTCTTGTCTTAGAAATATATGTTACAGTAAATTACATAATTAAACAAGCTTAACAGAAAAATTAGATGTTTGTTTCTATGCATTTTTGAAGAAGTAACCATTTTCCTTTCTATGCTATTTATTATTCCTTCAATTTGCAAATGCTGAGTAATCAGGAATTCCACACCATGGCTTTAATTGCAAGCACATTCACTAAGTGCTGATGTTGGATATTCTGTTGCTGAGCTTTTTAAAAATGACAGCTTTTTCTCTTCAGTTTTTTTTTCTTTTAGTAATTAAAGTAGCCTTATGTAGTCATACCACACCCTTATCAGCACAGTATTGTTTTCTAATATCCACAGTTTCCTTCAATAGTCCACTTACTAGACAAAAATATAAAGATGATGACAATGATAATAGTCATAATCATAGTTGAGATTGGTGGCCTGCATAACATGTGCCACCATGATAGGCACTCACAAGTATTGTTCAACTTAATGGCATCAAGAACATTAAACACTTCTGAATATATCAGAGACAAACTAATAAAGTCACATGTGCCCATTATTCTCTGGAGGACTGTATTACAGAGAGAAAAACCACATGATCATTTGTTGTACTTCACACTTCCATGGGTCATTATTTAACTTCTTATCTCCACCTGCTTATGCAGTATTTTTTAATCAATGCATATATTTCTCAGGAAGATGGAAAGTTGGTTTGTTTTCCTATCTTCTCTTTAGTGTTTCATGTCTTACCTATCATCAGATTCTGCAAATTTCACTTCCTAAATCAGAGTTTCTTAAACTTTAACCTGTATATACCTCTCCTGTAGATATTTGTAAAATTCAAATTCTGAATCAGCGTGTCTGGGTTGTGTCATGATATTCTGCATTTCTAACAAGCTTCTGCTTCCTTAAGTCACACTTTGAGTAAGGAAGACCTTGATAGTTCTGGAATTTGTCATTTACTCTCCATTGCAAGTCACTGTCCTGTTTATGTGAGAGGAACCATGAATATTTATGGTTTTTTGCAAAAGCTATGCTTAGATATTTGTATTTCATAGACATTAACCCAGATATTGTAATGCACTAACCTGTGGAAGATCCTCTTTCCATGTATTCTCTGAGGGAATTTGGGACAAAAGTCAGCAGTGGGCTGCTTGATCACAGTGACCCTGAAGCTCTATCAAATTTTCTACAGATATAATAGTGAACCCCTCTGATCCCAGTAATTTATCTTAGTGCCCCAATGTGGCATCTTCTTAACCCATTTTCTTAGCCTTAGGCTTAACCCTGACCAGAAATATTTTACTCTTAGAAGGAAGTGCATGGACCCATTGCATCCTATGGAAAGGAGCTGTGAACAAAAAGAATAAAGGGCCAGGCTGGGGACGAAGTGTTAGGAGAAGTGCTCCACTCTTCTACTCTTCTAGTTGGCAAGTAAGTAAATGAAAAATGAATATGAGTTTGACTTCCATCTATAACAGGAATAACCAAATTCAACTCACAAGCAGGAGATGAGCAGGGGCAGATGAGTAAGGAGGCTTCGTTTGTATGTATATCCCCTCCCCACTGCTTACATTGCTGTCTATCCTCCACTTCTTGTCAGATAAGCAGCACATTAGATACTCACTGAAGCCCAGATCCTGCTATGAACTGCATGTGTGGCACAGGTTCTATGCTCTTTAAAAAATTCCAGTGGCTGATGATCTGCGGTGAAGATGAGGTGGTGATGCTAGGGCTAAGGAGGAGCTGCAAATATAGATCATTAGTAGAGAGTTTGGACCAAATATAAATCATAATAAATCAATTACTTCCAGATTTATATCAAAACTCTATCATTGACTGGCAAGTGACAAGCTACATGTGGTGGTAGACTTGGTGGGAAAGTCAATTGATGCACTTAAATTGTATAGCTGCATCTGGTGGCCGGTTTTATGTCAGAACCTGCCACTGATCTTAATTTTTAGGTGAACCACCCATCATTTCTGCATCCTCTCTTTCTTGCATGTGTACTTGCCACAGCTACAGTTTTGGTAAGTCCACAAGCTAAACCTAAAGCCAAAATGGTCGAAAAGGTAACGACACCGGAGAGTTTCTTTGGAAAGGGGGAAAAAGCTAGTGCGACAAAAGACTTTAAGACTGCAAACAAAAGGGAAACTACATTTAAAAGAAAATACTACAAGTTTAAAGTTTAGGTGTACTGCAACTAGTGGTTCACATTCTCCAAGCCCTCTTTGTATAATATGTGGTGACTTCGTACAATGTGCAGTGAAGAAATCGTCACCATGTGGAGACCAAACATCCTGCATTAAAAGAACAGTCTCAGACCTTTTCAAAAGAATGAAAATTGAACATAAAGGATAGGCGATCATTGAAGATCACAAGTTTATCAAATTTGTCTTTACTGAGAGCATTATTCTTAGTGGGTAAGTGCATTGCAAATGCTAACAATCCCTCTATTATTGCTGGAGAGTTGATCCTACATGCTATTAAGGACACCTGGGGAGGCTTCAGAGCAAAACTTGGCCCATGTTCCTCCTTTGGCTAGCACCATAACTACACGAATTGATGAAATAGCAGAGGATATTGAGGCACTGTCATTCTTACAGAGGATTAATGAGTCATTGCATTCTGCAATCCAGGTTGAGTAGTCTACTGACGTTGATAAAAAAGGCAATAATACTTTTGTGCAATGTATTCTTCAGGAGAATGTGCATTAAGATATGTTATGAATACTTTTCTTGCCACTCAGTACAGGATCATTCATGTGTTTGAATTATTGCATATCAGTAAAACTGAATTTTGGTCTCTCTCTCTGTTTCTCTGTCTGTCTGTCTGTCTGTATCTCTCTCTCTACATATATAAATATATATTTATAAAATATATATTATATAGTATATACTATGCACTGTATACTATATATATTATATATATTGCATATAATATAAACCTACTGTGACTGGCAGGTTTTCTGCTTTTACTACTCTAATCAAAGAGGTCATTTCTGAATGTGAGTCTATGTAATGTGTTATATATAGAGAAACGTTAGCTAGCTGGAAAACAATACTGGAACTTAAAAATGTTTCTGCAGCATGGGATTAAAATTATCAGCCACATTAAAGTACATGTCTCTATTTTTGATCTGTCCAGGTAGCTCTGTAAGGAGAAGGACACAGCACACACACATCTTTTATTCTACACAGAAGTGAGATGGATTTCTAAAATTAGAGTTTTTGAGTTACAAGAGCTGCTCTAAAGATTTCTTTTGGAAAACTGGTCACCCTTGAAAGCACAATTCAGTAACACAAAATCGGTCACAAAAGTTGCTATCTCTTCTAACATACTCACCCTGCTCAATGAACTCAAGCTTTCCGTTCAGGAGACAGTGACAACTGTCTTTAAATTGGCAGAGAGAGTGGCTGCATTCAAAGCCAACTATTAAGGCAACAGGTGAACTTTGGGATTTCCCACATGATTCAAATCTTAGCACAGATTTTGAAGGACACTGAGCAAGGACATTCTTTACCTCAGTAGGCATATGATCATTGATTTCAACATTCAAAATAATAAACATTACTTCCCAGCCACAAAAGACCCCCAAACTGGGAAGGAATGCATCTGTAACTCATTTGTGAATCAGCCAGGTGATTCAAATTTGTCCACTGCTTGAGATTGAAAATGCTCGTGGCCTTAAAAGTGTGTTTATTATTGTTTGTTTTTTCTTCATATGAATCCTTTTGGTCTGGTCTTCTACTCTGACTACTTTGAAGATAATATACACAGTATATTAAATATTATTTTTATTGTTTTGTTATGAAACTTTGTTTTGCCTTTTCATAGAATAAAAAAGTCAGCTTTTTTTCTAATGTCCTATTTTTATGAAGCAGGGTTTTCTGTCATGAGAGCAATTAAAACAGAACATGAAGGAGACTGGACAGAAGTAACATACTTTGCGTGTCTTTGTCTCCCATCACCCCCAGATGGGACTGCCTAATTGCAGGAAAACTGACTCAGGTATCCTACAAATTTTGCATTATGGCAAGTTGTATAATTATTTTAGTGCATATCAAATGCATATTTGCACAAATAAAAAGCACAATAAAATGATGTACTAAAATTATCTCCAAATACCTGTAGAAAAATTGTCTCCCATGGAACTGGTTCTCGCTACCAAAAAGTCTGAAGACACTGAAACATAACAATGTTTAAAATGGAAAGAATAATATCTAGTATTGCTGAGAATATTAACAACTATATATGATACAAGAGCATTAAAAGTTCATGAGAAAATACTTGGAAATATTTTATATATATTAGAAATGTGCATACCCTTTTCTTTGCGTAAAATCTATTGAGAACTTATCCTAAAAAAAGGTTAGGAAAGTGTACAAATGTTATACATATACACACACTCACACACATACACACAAGGATGAGTATAAAAAGTATTTAAAAGTATGGAAGTTCTTAAATTATTAGACTGAGCCACATTGAAATAACTGATATTGATTATCCAAGATTTAAAAATAAAAAGATCACTTTTGTATAGTTCAATCTGATAATTCTACTACACACAAATAATAGAAAATAATAGAATATCAACATATCACTAAAATTACTTACATATTTATATATTAACATAGAAAATATAGATGGAAAATTTTTCAACAAATGTGAATAATGCTTATTTCTCAGTGTTGGGGTTATATTTACATTTTTTTCTTTTGCATGTCTTAAAATTTTTCTCTCAAAAACATGCACAGACATATTTAAAAATGAATAAAAAACAAACGACAATAAAAAATAAAAATGAATATATGAGAGACAACACTGAGATAACCAATGAACAGTTTTTACACTTTTCAGCTCATTTCCACTAAAGTTAGTAATGCCTTGAAGTATTTTCTGCTGAAGATGACATGATAATATGTGTTATTAGAAAAGTCATTTCCAGTTATTGTATTAGAATTCAGTAATTACTTTTTCAATAAAGAAATTGAAAACTATTAAAAGCAAAAATGTGAAATAAATTAGTTTTATATCCTACACTCAATTAAACTATCATAGCAAAAAGGTAATGAATTAAGATAATTTGAGGACAGGAATAAAGCTTTACAAATCAGATATTTAACACTCTTCTAAAGTAAAACATTCTAACAAAAGATCACAGGAAAGTGGGTAGCCCAATGACACTTCAGTGAATTGCAGTGTGTATGCTGAGAGAGAGAGAGGGACAAAAAGAGAGAGAGAGAGAGAAGGTTTTAATCACAGAAGTCTTAGAAGCACACGGAGAAAGTAGCTCAAGCGTGGAAGCCATTGCTTCGTGACAGTTGACTGGTCATCTTGGCTCCCCTGGCTTCTCAGCTTTAAGAACTGCAAGTCTATCCTGTTGTTTGGAAGAATGTTCTCTCATGCAATCCACACAGTTATTTGAGGAGTTACTGATTTATAAACACTTAATTTATTGTAAGTCTCACTCTTTAAAATATAAGCTTTGACACTCTCTTGCCTAAACCTCTCCAGTGGCTTTCCTCTGCATCCCTAATTTTCAATAATGATGAGAATCATGACCAGACACTATAAGTTTCTCTGGAATCCAGTTTTTGCCTCTCTCTCCAGTTCCCTTTTCTATCATTTACACTGGCGCTCTCTCTCGCTCTCACTCTCTCTCTCTCGGACACGCTAAATCTTTTCATGCCCTTGCACCTACTATTTTGCCATTCCCTCTCCCAGAAACACTCTTTATTTCCTGATTGCTCAAGGGATAGAAATTTTTCACTCAGTTACACTCAAATATCATCCCTCAGAGTTCTCTAACCAGCAGTCAGACATAATTACCTATTCCTAGTCTGGTCACTTCACTTTCCAAAATATTTAGTTTCTTTTCCATACATATCACCTTTGAACCTCCTTTACATGGGTCCACTCTTGTTGGATGTGACCCCCATGAAAAGATGAATTTCTAGTTCCTAGAACCATGCCATGCACACAGGTGGTGAGAAGACAGTTGAATAAGTGACCTGGCCACCAGGGAAGTGGTCTGCATTGTTTCATTCTACAGCTATAATAGTTGAGGGAAGTATCTGTGGAATCACAGAGACCCCACCCCTCAGCTTTCAGAGCCCCAGCCAGAGCTGGCCTAGGTGGCTTTCCTAACCGGAGCACACGTCACTATGGTTCTTCTGTTTATTTGTTTCACTTCACTTTGATATGAACTAAATTCCCAAGAACCAGATTAAGGCTCAAAGCTGATTTGTATTTTGGTACAAACATGCATGGAAATTCTCAAATGTACTCCTAATAAGACATTTCTCTATTTGAAAATCATTACATTTTCAATATTTCAATGATACTTTAAAATAACAGTTTACATTAGAGAATCTGGAAGATTGAAAATTTGTGTATGTGTGTGTGTGTTTCACTTTCTAAACATGATGTTATGCTTCAGTGTTGGTGCAATTCTTTTCTAAAAACACCCTGACCCCATTTCAACATATCTCACCATCTGCGTAGACACCTTCTTCCTGCTCCTTAAAAAATCAGTGAAACACAGGAGTATTTCTCAATCCATTATCTTCCTACCCTCGGGAGTACATAAGTGTGTTTTTAGGAGTCCTTGAAATGTGTATCCTTGTAATGGGATATGGTTCTCCAAACACAAATTTACAAATACTGGTCTAACATTTACGTGAAGGAGGAAATTTCAAACAGTTATATCTCTTAAAAAAAATTCCATCAGTCTTCACACTATGGAGTGATTTAGCTTAAATCCCCTATTTCCTCTTTAATATAGAACTTGGGAACAGCTGCTGTCTGATGATCTAAACTTTGAAAGAAAGAGGAAGGAAAAGAGTAATTCTGTAGGATGAAATTACTTTCCTTGTTCCCAAAATACAAACACCTGGGCACAAAATATTGACCCAAGAAAAATGAAGCAAGATAGGCGAAAATGAAAGTGGACTTCGTGTGCCTACACACACCATCGATTAAAATTTTTTCATTTTTTATTAGTACATGTTGTAATACACAATAGTGATGTTTGTTTTGGAGAAGTAGTTCATACCGTAATGCATCATGATCATGTTTAATCTTTTTAGCCCCTCTTCCTTTCCTGCCCCCCTCTCCTAGTTCCTGTCCCCATTTATTCCATCTTTATTTATTTATTTATTTATTTATTTAACTATTTATATTGTGTATTGACCTTTAGTACAGGAAAAGAAGACTTTGTGTTTTCAGAATCTGGAATTTGGAATATTCACTGTAGGTAGTTTGAATTCTTGACAACTAAAAGCAATTTATATGGATTAAAAAGGAAAACTGCATTCTTAAATCTAACAGTCTTAAAGCAAAAATGCATTCTGATTTTGAAATTCAGAGCTGCCAGCAATAGCTTCTGTGACAACGGGCAAAAGGACACTTACCTTTGCAAGAGACAGGGACAGCTCTTTCTCAGCACACACTTGGTAGTTACTTGGAAAGGGAAATTTAAAGAACAAAAAAAATTTTTCCTTATTCTATCACTATTGCCAAATGAGCAGCATATTCTTATTTTTATTAACTCTGTGACACACAAACACCAAAAAACATCACAGAGGGAAAGAGGAGGTGTTAGGAAACAGTTTAACTGTGTATTTCCTTGGGTCATTCAGTGACCAGAACGGAGTCCAAGTCCACTTTCCTTAAAGGCCCCCGAGTTACAGTAAGTGTAAATGAGCTAGATGCAAAGGAGAATAAAGGAAGCAAAAATCCACCTCCAGATCAGAACAGGCTCCATTAACTTAGAAAACATAAAGAAAGAAAAGCAAGGCAAAGAAATTAAGAATCTTTAGACTTCTCAGCTTCTTAAGCATATTGTAAGGACAGAGAGACATGACTGTCAATATTTTCCTTCTTTTTAATGTGCTGTCTAATTTGACATGCCATTATAATTTCTAGCTCTGTTAGAAAATGATTGGAAACATTGTTTTATGTAAGTTTCCCTGTGATATGACAGTTCCATAAATTGTTCCACTGATGTATTTGAAAGCAACCCAAGATGAAAGTGATTATTGTTCTTAATTTGTATTACCAAAGAGGTTTTACAGGTTCCCATATGGAAATAATCTAACCAATGTCACAAATGAAGACGTCTAGAATTCTAGCAACAGAGATGAACTCCTTTGGATCAACATTGTGTCCTGGAATAGTACATTGCTGTTATATGAATATACTCCAGAATATTATATAATAATCAGCCATTAGTGGTATCATCCCAGAAGAAACAACTTGACCCAAGGGAGAAGGGAAGGGAAGTTTAAGAGGAGGAGTTAAGGAAGAAATTTTTTGAGACTTTCTTGAATCCTGAATAAGGCATTGAAAGCAGATGTTGTTCCTTATAAGCAGGGTGAAATTTAATGAATTATATCATCTCCTTGAATCTTGAACTTTATCTGTGAAGTAATGCTAGATAAGGAACTCAGAAAGAAATAGGTAAAATAGTGTTAAATTGTCAGGATAATTCTAACTGTAGGAGGTTCTTGATCTCAGTAAGACTTGAAAGGAAACTGTTATATTTTGAGGGGCTGTACTAGGGGTTGAACTCAGGTCCCTCCTACTGAGCTATGTTCCAAAACTCCTCCATTTTATTATTTTGAGACAGCATCTCTCTAAATCATTAAACTGCCCAACGTGAGACCACACTTGCTGTCCTCCTGTCTTGGTCTCCCAGAGTGCTGGGCTTCCATGCATAGACTACCACGCTGGGCTCAGAGAGAATCCTTGTATAATATACCTCACGATTTCTCATCGTCCCTGACTTCACTGATGACCACACAGGCGTTAACCTCCCTGCTTCTCTGGGCTTGGCAAGATAAGTGTAGGTCAATTCCTCCAAGAAATAGGTCCTCCAGGGAGGCATGGGGGGAGAAAGAGATGCTACCAGTTTGCACCTGAATGTGACTGAAATCTGAGGACGACTGGTTACTGCAGCAGTGTTAGAATTAAGAGGCAGGATCAGGTAGAGTTTTCAGTATCACAAAAGAAATCCAAATGCATATATTTTATGTGCATGTATATAGCTACTTAATATATGTTTCTTGTCCCTATAAACTACACAGGCTTTAAGTTGCTCACATCACACATGATATCTTGACCATGAGAGAAGTTCAGTATTTGTTGAATAAAGTACAAGGCATAGTTGTCTTTGTATCTTATTAGTTTTTTTTTTTTTGCATTTTAATTCTAAAATGCTTATTTTTGTTGTCATTTGTGTTTTATGATTGGTTTTCACTTTCCTTCTCTTTAAGTACCTTCTTGTATCCAATTAACTTTGTTTTTACTACTTTGCTTTGATGTGATTTTATACTTCCAATAACTGAGGTAAAGGTTTTTTTTAAAATCTTGTTTACTTTTACATGCCTTAATTTAGCTTTTATATCCTATCATTACAATTCTTTAAATTCTTACTAAACTAGCTTTTAATTTTAATGATTTTGCTCAGAGATCCTTTTTGTTCCCACTCTGCATTTTAATTTTCCTTGTAAAGAAAATGGTTTATGGTTTTGTGTTAGCATATGTTATCAATGTTGTCTCATTTGATCATTGTATCAGGAACAAGTGGTGGAAAAGATAGGGAAGAACTATATTTAATCCCTCCCTCTGTGACTGGAATACTTAGTATTTTCAGGCTGATGTCTGCTGGTTCTCACTCCATGGTCTTTCCACCAATCTATGTGGGTCGCATTGTGTGAAATTACTGGAACAACTTAATTTGAAACCACTGAAATTATTTCAAGCAAAGCTGGGATATGTTAACATTTATTTTAAGAATGCAGTTAACATAAGATGCTACTATAGTCACTACTCACTTAATTACTTCTTTTTGCATAATCTGTTTACTTTAGCTCTGAACGCTCTAAATCTGTAAATGTGACAATAAAACAAGAAGAGAAGCTAAAAGGTCCTGGTAACTACTCAATTGGCCATTTAATTTTCTTGTCCCTTCGAAGTTTCACTCTTATTTTTTTCCTCTACTTAAACAAGTGGCTTCAAATTTTGGACACCTAATATTCTAACTCTATAGAGGTTTCTCTCTCTCTTTCTGTCCCTTTCTCTCTCCTCTCCAACTCTCTCTCTTTCCCTCTGTTTTTGTATGAGAACCAATTGTAAATATGAACCATGGTGGCTGTTAGTGTTCGTGCATATTTTTCTCCCCCACAGTCCACATTCAAAATAAAAATATGTCATTTCCTAACTTTGTGACCTTTAAGCAGATCTGCCTCTGCCTGCCGGCTCCTGCCATGGGAAGGCAATTCCCACAAGCAGCCAGCATGGGCAGAGAGAACCAGCAGAACCACCTTCACCTGCTGGCCACTGACAGTAGAAGGCTTGCTTCCTGGCAGCCAGCGGGAGCAGAGAAACACGGCCAGGTAAGCCTTGTGCACCCATGGGCCACCATTGGAGGCTCTTGCTTCTTTCTGGCAGCCATTACTCACTGGGACAATCAGACAAACACACCCCTGTGTGCCTGCCATCATTGTGGGAGTCCCAGTACAGACACGCAGGCTGAGAGAAGCAGCCCCACCACCATGCACCGCTGGCCATCAGGAAGCCCCAGTGTAGCTGCACAGGTCTGCAGAAGCCTACCTCACACCCTGTTACCTTCCTGTAAACCTGGGGTCAGAGGAACCCAGGTGCCTGTCCCATTCCTCTACACCTTGGAGGGGCAGCCAATGTGAGAAGTGCCTGGGACCCCACAAC
>RJWT010039716.1:0-12622 GCA_004365215.1 Cuniculus paca | reverse complement strand
CCACCATCCACACCACTGTCCACCCCGTCCACGCCCTGTCCACCCCGCCATCCACCCTCTGTCCACCCAATGTCCACCCCGCCGTCCACCCCGCCAACCACCCACCGTCCACCCCAACATCCACCCAACGTCCACCCTGCCGTCCACCCGCTGTCCACCCTGCCGATGGCACCTGGTCCTCGAGGACGCTGCAGCCTGTGCCTTCCTCGGGAAATCTCCCTCAGCCTTGAGTCCCCTTCGTCCCTGCCGTGACCTAGGTGCGCTCCCCTTTTCGATCCCCCTAAATAACCGCCCAGGGAAGCCAGGCTGACCTCCAGCTGTGCCCATGAGCTAGTGTGTGGCTGAGCTACGGGACCTTTTGTGTCAGTCACGTTTTGCTGCATATGAAACAACTCCCCAAACAGAGGCTTAAAAGAATGTTTATGCCAAGCACACCAGAAACCGGGGTGACTGCTGGGCTGCTGTCACTCAGAATGCCTGTGGAGTTACGGGGTGGCTGCTGTGTGAAACCTCGCCTACGACCGGGTACTCGCTTCTGCCTCCCGCACACGGCACTGGAGGAGGCCTGTCCAGGGGACAGCGTACAGCTGGCTCCCGCTAACGTCAGAACTGCAAAGGAGCCGGCCGTGGGGGCGCACACCTGCGATCCCAGCACTCCGAGGCGGAGGCAAGACGATCGCTGCAAGTTCAAGGCCAGCCTGGGCTCCACGGTGAGTTCAAGGCCAGCCAGGGCACACAGGGAGCCCTTGTCGCAAAACCAACCCAAGGAACAAAAAAAGGCTCCAAAGGAGACAAAGGCCGAAGCTGACGTGTTCATAGCCTCACCGCATAGTAACCGCTCCTTCGACTTGGAGCTCGAGTTCTCTAATTCACAGACTCGACTGGAGACAGTGTCGCGACAGCACAGGGGCCACCGAGGCCACGGGGCGGTGACCCTGCGGGTCGCTCGTGTCCCCGGGCACTCCCTCTCGCGTCCACCTCACGGTGAATTCTTCGCTCGCGGCGGTCCTGTGTCCTGCGCCTCTCGGCTGCCAGCGCCCCGGAGAGACGGCTGTGTGGCCGCGGGAATGGCACTTCCTGGGCCCCGGCCTACCTTGGCGACTCCCCGGCTTCCGTGGTTTGAACTTTGCTAATGCTCTCCTCTGTTCTCATGGAGAAGTCTTCCTGCAGAAAAGCCCACGGGCACCGGCCCTCGGCAGGGACGCGCTCGTGCGCGTTTAGCCAACCTGTTGCGCGGCGCGGTGCGGCACGGCACGGCACGGCACGGCACGGCACGGCACGGCACGGCACGGCACGGCGTCCAGAAAGCCAGGTCCCGGGAGCCGGCCCGACCCCCGGGGCCTTGGCCTTCGCGACCGTCGTCAGCGGCGATGCTGCTCTGAGGCCAAGGCTCGTGGAAGCTGGGAGGAGGCGGGAGACACCCTGCGGCGCTTGTCCCCGCGCGCGCGCGTGCGGGAGTCCATGCGGGCCGGAAGGCGAGTGTGGCGAGCCGCGTCCCGCTCGCGGCCGCTCCGCTTTGCAGGTGAACTCGAACCCGGCGTCGGCTCGCCCGGCCCCACTGTGCACCCCGTCTGCCCACCCCCTCCCCGGGCACTCCGCATCTTGACTGTTGTCTAATGAGAACAGCCATCCACCATGCGCCGCTGGCCGGGAGTCACTTTCTCATAGAAAAGTCCAATCAGCGTGCGCCTTTGCAGATTAAAATGGTCCACAGCGGCTCCGTGTACCGGAAGATTAAGTCGCTTATCTGGTTCTGCTGCCCAGACAAAGGAGCCCCCTCCAGCAGTTAAGGGGGAGTTTTACAGAAGCGCAAAACGCTGGGCTCAACCACCCGGGTAAGACAGAGAATTTAATGAGGGCACCAAAAGAGAATGTTATTTTACACCAAAGCAGCACTTTTTCTCCCTGTGTGAGATGCCACAAAGAAGCGTCCGTCCAGGGAGGGCAGCTGTGACAGCTCTGCACAAGTCTCTGCAGCTGAGATGCCCACTTTATTACCAGAGACGGTCGCTCGATTTATTGTCCGACTGCCTGGGCAATTGATTTAAACATGGTGAAATAAATGCGCGGCCCTGGGGCGGCACAGCCTCCGGCGACAGCGCGGAGTTATTAACACTGTTCTTCCATTGTGGGGTCCACACAGCGACAAAACCCTAAATGAGTCTCATGTACAAATGAGCTCACAGCGCAGCCCTGAGCTCACAAAGCTGAGGCCAACATGTATCATATTACAGGGAATATTATTTTTTATACAGCTGGGTCTGTGACTGTGTTGCATTCGTATTTAAAGGTGATTTTAAAAGAAGACAAAATAAGTGTTGAGGTGCCTCCTTTTAGAATAAGTGCACTAAGACCAACATGAGAAAAATCCATTGCTCTCTAAATATCTTTCTTAAAAGAATTTTAAACTTTGATCTGTCTTTTGCATGTCAACATTACCAGGAAATGACACAGATTTAAAGGAAAGAACCTAGAAGGTTCTCATGCATTTTAGGCAACACTGTGAGAAATTTCCTCATGATCTGCATTTTACTCACACATTGTCGTGCCAAGTTCTTTTTACACTGCAGATACAATTTTTAGTCACAAGGATTTCAAATCAAAGAATGCCCTCTTTCGTAACTTTTACCAAAATTTTCAAACATTACTTCCGTCCACTGGCTAAATGCGCTGTAGAAAGTAGAGCTTGTAAGCGTCCTCCGCTAGGGACAGGCACCAGATTTAACCTTCCTTCCCTACACAAATCACCAAAAAGGAGAGGGACTGTGGTGACACTTTTGTTAGACATTTGCCATGGTCTTTTCTGAATAACAGAAGGACCCACAGCGACTGGCTTTGCAGGGCCAGGTTCCCAGCACTATTTCAATGGGGAGTTCTCTTGGGACCAAGCACCTGGGTCCTGGGCCGAGTTCCCTTGGGCTGGACAGCAGTCCCCGGGCCACCTGCATCCAAGGAGATGGGCAACGGGGAGGCGCAGCCTCTGACCCACTATATCCGTCCCCAGCCCCCAGGCCGGGCCAGTGTACAGTCGTGGGCTGAGGCCCAGCTAGCAGGACCCCACATGGAAACAGAGAGGGGCAGGGC
Organism: Cuniculus paca; assembly: GCA_004365215.1. Lineage (NCBI taxonomy): Eukaryota > Metazoa > Chordata > Mammalia > Rodentia > Cuniculidae > Cuniculus > Cuniculus paca. The sequence continues at coordinate 9,538 of RJWT010039716.1, read as the reverse complement.
AGCGGGCCTGAGAGGCTCTGAAAGACGCCGTGTGCAAAGATCTCACGGGCCACGTGGCTCTGACAGGCGACTAAAAAGCCCAGGACTCTCAGGTGAGCCTGAGGGACCTCGGCAGCCTGCAGAGAGGCAGAGCAGAGTCCACGCCTTTGGGGCTGCCCTCCTCCACTCCTCCTCCACCAGGCGGTTCTGCCTCACATGCAGCAAAGGAAAGTTCCTCGAGTGCCCTGAGGCCTGAGTGCAGACAAAGGCTCAGCCACTGGCTGACCATGGGGCTCTGCACTGCTGAAGATGGGCTTTTAGGCCAGACCCCAGTTGCCAGAGGAGCGTGGGAAAGGCAGGTGATCAAAAGAGGACCCAGGTCTCAGCCCTAGCTCAGCAGTTTGTTGTTTAGTGACCCTGCAAGCGGGTGACTGGGAGGCAGACAGCTCCAAATCGCCCTGGCTGTCCAGAGGCCGGTTACACGTTAGATTCGAACACAGCTTAGGTGAGTTGAGTGACTCTCTCCCTTGGTATATTCTAACCTTTTTCCACTACCTGGAATTGTTTAAAACACACTGAAATGTTATGCTACCAACCACTATGTGTCTCAAATGCTTAAAAAGTGACCTTAAAACATATTTGAGGAAAGTTAATATCTTATAAATTTTAACAACCATCCCATTGATCAAGAAAATATTATTTCCAGGAAGTTTTTTTTTTTTTCTGGTCTTTTAGAGACAGGGTTTCGCTATGTTATGCAGTTCAGGCTGGCCTTGGGCTCACTCTGTGGCCCAGGCTGGTCTTGAAATTGCAACAACCCTCCTGCTTCAGCCTTCCAGGAAGTATTTTTATAGTTTGGTACAAGTAAGTCATGAGATTGCTAAAACATAAATAAACACAAGAGGCTAAATGGTTGCTTATTTACTCCAGTGTTTTCTTTTGGAAAAATTAATTATATTTTCAATTCTGCCATGAAATGCCTCCTTTCTTCCTCTGCAAAATAACCTTAGGGCTGTTGTTTTTTCTTTCAGACTCTAACAAAATGACATTTCTTCTGACAAGAGTGAAGACTCGGAGGACCCCAGGCACCAAGTCTAAATTCAGAGTGTGATCTTTATAGAAACGCACATGCATTTTCCAAGACATCTGTTGAAACTCGCAGACGGAGTGGCGGGTCTCACTGGCAGGCTCGCTCTGAGTGTACTGTCCACACACTGGCTGGAGAGGGCCCTCGTCACCACACTCATGTGTGACACTGAAGAAACCAAAGACGGTCCCAGCACAGCGACTCAAACAGCATGAGGCACTGCTGTGCTTGCTGGCCCCCTGGGGGCTGGAGGGCACTGAGTGTCCTTGAAATGGCACAGCACAAGGGCTCAACCTGGCTGCCTTCCAAAGGGACAACTGCGCCCACCGCCTCCTCCTGTGACAGCCGGCACTGCTCAGCTGCATGGCAACTTGGACAGAGACAGCAGAAGCAGCAGCAATAACGTGACCAGCGACTCCTTCTGTGTTACTGGTGGTCACTTAGCATTAGGGCATCACCTTGGAATTGCGATTGTTGGGTTTCTCCTTCTGTTTGATTTCTGCTTTTGTTTGCAGTACTGGGGATAGAACTCACAGAACAAGGAGCTACCTGCCCAGACCTTCTTGTGGTTTTCTTTTGGGATAATGTTTCACTACGTTATCCTGGGCTGACCTCAAACTTGTGATCCTCCTGCCTCAGCCTCCAGAGTAGCTGGGATGGTAGGCTCATGCCACCACACCAAGCTGTTGGTTGTAAGATCAGTAAGATCACCTGGGTCTCCCTGAAACACTCCTGGACATGCTTCTCAAGTCCCAGGCCCCAGCAACTCATCTCCAGGCACTCACAGGTCCTGCCGGCCACCAGGGACCACGACCCCATGGGACGTTCCCTCTCAGCAGTCCCCAGGCCCTTCCCTCCAGTGGGCTTTGCTACCCTCCTGCCCTGGGGAACTCCTCTACTGTCCCACTGCCAACCCAACCAGCATGCACACATGCACACACACGCGCACACACACACCGCGCAGCACAATGATGACTTGTTCCTGTCTCTGCCTTCCCCGCTGGATTATGAGCATAGAAAGCAGAGAACTGTGAGTTCATTCTGGCAGCACCAGGGCTCAGCCTGGCATTTCAGTGTTAATAAGGCCTTGTTGAATGAAAGAATTAAATCATTCAAAATCGCAAGATTAATTAAGAGTGTGGTTTATGATTGGCCCATTGCGGCATCACTCGTGCTGTAACAGTGTGTAACGCGGCCTTGGACGTCGCACGTGCTCGAAACGTCTGTGAGCTGAATGAATGAACATGGCAGGTGAAAAATCTCTTAATTAGATCCAGAGGGTCCTCTTTATTTGTCCAATCCAAATAAGAAAGGCATTCTAAGACCCCAAAAAAAGCTCCGCCGACCTCTTTGTCTTACAAAAGAGTCATCTGAATGATAATGAGTGTGGCAAATGGATTAGCTCCTGGGTGGACAGGTTTTTTGGGGGTTTGCTTTTGGGGGGAGGGGTTTGCTTGTTTGTTTGTTATTTGTTTTTGTTTTTGTCTAGGTAAAAAAGCAAAAATGCTCAAGTGCTTCATTGCTAAGGGAGACTCTTCCCGCTCATCGTTAGTGCTATGTCAGTGCTTACTTGGTTAAAATTAAATCATTTGCAGTAGACGAATTTGAATTGGGAAAAATAGTTACCACAACTGTGTTATTGTTGGTTTTATCAACAAATAACCCAGAGAACCCAGAGATAACCCGGAGAAGCGGATTTCCATCTGTTCTTACACTCACTCTATGAATGCATGGCTAAAATGCACTAAAAATCCCATTTTTGAAGACGATTAGTAAGCATGGCCAACCCACGTCGTATGTATTATTCATGCTTTCAGATGAAGCCTAAATTAGTTTTAAAATACGTGGTAAAGAAGACAGAAGTTGTTGCTTCTGGCTCCAAAACCAGGCGTCTCAGTGCGCTAGGAACGGTATTGTTCAAGTTCCATGAATTAAAGAGTGTGGCGCGTCCGCTGCATGGCAGCTCAGGGCTGAGCTGCAGACCGAGGGCCCTTTGTGGGGCTGGGGTCAGAGGCAGGGGTAGACAGCTCACCCGGCCCAGGTTCAATCCCCGCAGTCCAATAATCAACCAGCACACTATGAAAGCAAGCCAAAGGCTTAATTTTTTGAGCCAAAGGTGTTCTCACTTCCGGTTTCTTTCCTCATTAACCTAGGATGGTTCATCATATCATCCTCCGTGACCTCAGCCAAGGGTTGAAAAGACCAACAGTGCCTGCAGCGAGCGTTGCACAGAAATTAGGAAAAGCACATCTGAAGTTGCCAACAGGGCCAGGCGCAGAGGGCGGTGCTGGTGGCTGTGGTGGTCATGGTTGTGGTTGTTGTGGTCATTGTCGTACTGCCTTGTCTGCCGTATTTCCAGCCTCCTCACCCAAGCAGAGCTGCAGTTAGCGGACCAAGTTATGTTTTCCTCCTGAGTCAAGCACAGCTCCTGGCTGAATGGAAATTGCTCACATTCTTGTTTCCTGATGAGATCTACTTTCTGCACTTTCAGGTTTTGTTCTGTGGTGTTTACTCCATTTTTTCCATGATCCACGTTCTACGGCAAATCTGTTCGACACCATGATTTCTCCCATCTGACTATGAAAACATGGTTTTGCAAAAGCAGCTGGCACTGATAACACATGCTCACAGGATAATTTACCATCCCAGGCTGTATGGCACCACACAGCTTCAGAGAGCTGCTCCAGCTTGAAGCCAGGTGTGTTGGTTAGCTACTTCTGTGTAACAAATTACCATGAACGTAGCAGCTTTAAACAATGCCCATTTATGATCTTGAAGTTCTACTGGTCAGAGCCCTGGGAAGGTAAGGCTGAGATTGCTGCTCCAGGGCTCGCAGACTGACGTTTACATGACAGCTGGTTGTGTATTATCCTTTTCTAATCTCTTTCTGCAGTTGGCAAAATTGAAGTCCTGTTATTAGCAGAATGGGGAGAACTATGGTCTCCATTTGTTCATTGGCCATTGGTCATTACCCAGGGCTGCTATCAGTTACTTGTAGCCACTCTGTGTCCTTACACAGAGCCCTTTGACCTTGAACACCAGTAACAGTGCCTTAGGCCTTTTTTGGGCTTCTGCTCTCTCTGCCTCCTCCTGCTTCTGGCCAGAGAAAATGTGTGCTGTAAAAGAGCTTGGATTGAGTCAAACTTGAATAATTTCTTCACAATCTCTTTTCAGTAGTACCTCTTTGAATAAACAAAAAGTGAGAACTTTGGGAGTCTGCCTTTAAAATCAAGCAACTTGAGTGCAGTTCTGATTCCAGCACACTGGCTTTCATGCATGTTTCAAAGGTTTTACTTGTAAAGAACACAAACTCCTTTAAGGAGAGTTAATTCAGATACATTGTGATGATGATGGAAGTAGACTCATGTGAAAATCCAAGGCAGGCTCACATGACTTGAGTTAGTGGATCTCAACCATTAAAAAAAAATTGAGCTACTCTCCTTGGATTTTCTGTTTGTGTCCTTTGAGTTCAAATTTCTCAAGTTCTACTTTTACTTAGAATATAGAATATCATAAGAAAACCCATCTTAGTGACCAGAAAAAGCTAGAAAATCTACAAACATTTCATAAACCCATTAGAAACCTGAGATTACCAAAAAAACAAAACAAACAAAAAAAAAAAAACTAAATTTCAGAGAATTACAAGGCCCTTCAAAAAGAATTAGGACACACAAACTCTTTGATTATCGGCAGAGGACAAAAGAAAGGGCTGACTACTCGATAGGCCAGTAAGAAGAAATCTAAGGCTAGAGTATCCCTTTGGAATAACTGAGAATCTAAGATACCTCCAAGGAACTTCCCCTTAATTCTTACGCTACTTTTCAGCTAGGAGCCCCTGAGAAAAACAAGGGACAGATAAACATATAAGGGGTAAACCATGATCCTCGCTCAGAAGAAACGTGCAGAGTCATGGTGGAGACGGCATGAGATCGCCTCATCTAGCCTGGGCTCTTCTCTCCTATAAAGCTGAATTTACCAGAGCGGGAGCAAAAATTCGATTGCTTCTGGATGATGCCCACTGAATTTCAGAAATATGTTCTTAATTTCCAAATAGTGAGTGATTTTCCAAATACTTTTACTGATTTCTAATATAGCTTGTGGTAAGAGAACATGCTTTGAATGATTTCAAATTTTATTACTTTACTGAGACTTGCCTTAAAAGGCAAAATATGATCTATTTTGGTAAGTGGGCCAGAAGCTCTTGCAAAGAATGGTATTCTGCTACTGTTGGCTGGAGTGTTCTCTAAATGTTAAGTTTATTGGTAGTGTTTTTTCAAAACTTTATATCCTCAGTGAATTTTTATCTGCTTTGCAATCATTAGAATATGTGTGTTGAAGTCTCCGACAAACTGTGGATCTGCTCCTGTCAGTGCTGCTCATTATTGCTTTGAAACTCGGAGAAGTGCACATTTAGAATTCATTTCTTTGGACGACTTTACCGTTGTTATCGCTCTTTAACATTCCCACTCTGAAATGTCCTGACTGGTCTGTTACTGGGTTGATCCATGCACGACTCCAGCACTCTTCTGCGTTTCGGATGCCTTGGTGTACAGACTTTGTTATCCCTGAAAACGGCGGGAGAGGAGGGGCCCTGGAGGCGGCAAACACTCATCCAAGGTGCGTGTTTCAAACGTAGTCCCCACTCTCGGCCCCCTCTTTTATCGGCCCCATCCCAGCTGCTGTTGCGCTGATGCAATCACCCAAGTCAAGGGAGGAGGCAGCGGGGCCTCTCCGACATCCGAGTCCGCGGAAACTGCCCGAGCTTCCCCACCGCGCCCAGGCAGGGCTTCCACCTGCGACCTTCCTTATTCCTTCCGCCTCCTGACCGCTGGGGCGTGGCAGGGGAACTGTGAGCGACAAACGATCTTTTCACCAGCAGCAGCTCCTACTTCCTTGCCTCCGCACACCAGAACCGTAATAAAAACCTCCATTTGGAACAAGGCGTTAATTCGGGACAGTCCCTCCAACTTGCTGCCAATGTCCTTCTACCTCCTGCTGCTCACTGATCTTTAGCTTTACATTCAAAGCAGGCAACATATTTGGATTTGGCTTTACTTTATCTCCTAAGACAACTTCAATCTCTTACCTGGACTCTTGGATCCTTTACATCGGTGGGGTTATCAATAAGGTTGTACTTAAACCTATCACTTTCTACGTGTTTTGTCTCATTAGTTCTTTGTTCCTTTCTCCTGTGTTCCCTAAGCTTCTTTTGAGTTATTTGTGGTTTTTATTCGTTCTATTTTATCTTCTTTTTTAACCTATTAGCTATTTTTTATTTTTTAAGCAGTTGCTTTAAGGTTTGCATTATACATTTTAGTCTACCTTCGGGTACTAGTACACTATTTCACACATTCTACTGAAAAGTGAAAAACAGTGTATTTTGTCTCCTTACCCCTGCTTTTGCCCTTGTATTATTGTTACACATGTCACTTGCACATGTGCTATAAATCCATAATGCATAGTTACTACTTTGGCCTCAAATAGTCAATTCTATTTTAAAGAGATTTTCGAAATAAAAGTATTTATATTTCATCATCTCTGGTACTATTTTTTTCATAAATTCAACTTTCTATCTGGCATCATTTTCCTCTTACCTACAGGAATCCTTCAACATTTCATTGAACACTCATTTGCTGCCAATGCATTCTCTCAGCTTTTAAAAATGTGTTACTCCTTATTTGAACTTCACTTCTACAATATATTTTTATTGAGTGTAGAATTCTGGTGGGGATTTTTAAAAAAACTGTATCAGGATGTGTTAAACAAGTCACTCCATTGCCTTCCATGTACATTGTTTCCTATGAGAAGTCTGCTGTCTTTCTCCTGTCTGTTTCTTTGTACTCTGAGTCTTTTTTTCTCACTACTTTCATCTTTCATCATTGATTTTTCAGAAAATTAATAATGATGTGCCTCCATGTAATTTTTTTCACTTCTTTCTCTTCAAATTTTTTGACCTATTAGAATCTGTGATTTTATAGTTCTCACCAAATTTGGAAAATTTAAGAGTCCTTAATCCTTTGATATTTTTCTGTCCCTATATTTTTACGAGGACTCCAAATGGCTCAATACTATTTCACTTTTGTCAGTATGTCTTAGTTTTTTCAAATTCGCTAACCTTTTCTCTGCAGCCTGATCAACTTTTTCTGATCAACTCAAGCTTCCCCAGGTATTTTTGTCCTTCTAGAGCATGCATTTTTCATCACTTGAAAGTTTTATTTGGAATTTTACAATGCCTGTTTTTCTTCACTTGATGGTCATACTTTAATCCACTTCTTACATTTTTTCCCCCAATGCCAGGGATTGAAACCCGCAGCCTCAGGCCTAATAGGCAAGTACTCTTCCACTGAGCTGTACTCCCAACCCCTGTCTGAATTTGCATAACAGCTCTTCTAATACCCATGTCTGCAAATTTTACCATCAGATATCATTTCTAAGTCTATATTGTTTGATGTGTGTGTGTGTGTGTGTGTGTGTGTGTGTGTGACATATTTTCCTGTTTCTTTGATGCCTGGTAATTTTTTATTAGATACTAAGCATTTTGTATTTTATGTTGCTTGGTGTTAGATTTTTAAAGATTTTTAAAAATATTTTGGGACTTTGTTCTAGGATGCAGCCCCTTGTAATCTTGTACTCTTATAGTTTCTTGGGATCTATTCAATGTTTTCAAGGCTTGCTTGAGCCAGATCAGGGGCAGGTTTTAGTTTTGGGTTAGTTTTAAATTGTTCCTGAGTCACTCTGTTTGATGTCCTATGTTTTCCTGCTGTGGCATGTGTGAACACACACTCCTCCCACCTGTTAGAAGCTCTGAGTAGGGATTAGGCCTACTCACTTCTTACAATGGCACACGCGCACGCACACACAATTTTGGTAGTGCCCTCTTGCGCGTGTCCAAATCAGTCTTCAGTACAGAACTCCCAAACTCCCTCCGCAGACCTTTGAAGCTTGCTTTCTCCCCCCAGCAATCTGCCCCACATAGCCTGTGGCTTTGGCCTCCCCAACTCCAGATCCTGTCCCCTCGTCTCAGCTCGATGGCCAGACTCTGTTCACAGCATCCCATTTTTCATGCAATCACCTGCTGGTGGACACGGAGGTCGCTTCAAGGATTTCCCTATTGCGAATGGCACTCCATAAACATGGGTGTGCCTGGGTCCCTGCAGTGTGACTTTAACCCCTTCAGGCAGACACTTAGGATCAGCAGGGCTGAGTCGAATGGAATTTCTTGTTTTGATTTTTTGAGGCATCTCCATTCTGATTTCCACAGTGGTTCCCCCACCAGCAACGAGGAAGGGTTTGTTTTCTCCTGCATCCTCTCTGGTGGCTGTGTTACCTGACTTCTTGCTGATGCCACTCTTCCTGGGGCAAGCTGGAATCTCAGTGTTGTTTCAGTTTGCATTTCTCTACTGGTCAGTGATGCTGAGCATATTTCTAGGTATTTATTTATTGGTCATTTGTTTTCTTTGCTTGAGAAGAATGTGCTCATTTCAGTTTCTCATCTTTTGATTTAGTCTTTGATTTGGGGGGATCTAATTTTTTGAGCTCTGTATAATTCCTAGATATTAGTTCTCTGAGGAGTAGCTGGCAAAAAATTTTCCATTGTTTTCTCATTTTCAATAGAATTTTTTAAATAACTAAAATCTAAAGCCCATGTAATTTTTTAGACTTAAAATACACTGTTATATAATATTCACCTCTTTCACAAAATAATAAAACATTAGCAACCATTTATTAGTATGGTTATGTGCCAAAGAGTTTACATGCATTTGTTCATTGATCCTCACCTCTTGATAAGAAACCAAGGGCAAAATGCAGGTGCTGAAGACAACACAGTTGGTATACATAACAGAGGAACAACGGGAACCAAGCCGATTGCCTCACAAACGAGGCAGCGAACTTTCAAAATAGTCAAATTTAACTTTTCTGTTTTGTTGGACAGAGAAAGTGAGTGTGCTGGGGACTCGTGCATCGCAATGAGATCGGGAGATAGAACTATCGCCTCGTAGCCTGTTCAACAGTTGTCTTACAGAATATATTCTAAGCCAGGTATGGTGGTGCACACCTGTAATCCCAGCACTGGGAAGGCTGAGGCAGGAGGTTTTATGTGAGTTCAAGACCAGCCAGGCTTACACTGGGAGACCCTGTCTCAAAAGAGAATATATTCTGAAGTATTCCTCCTGTATTGTTGCATGTATGCCTTTCTGAGCCCTGGAAGATTCTCAGTGCATCCTGGAAAGATGAACTAGTGTACAAGGAAGACAACTGATTGGTTAAGCAGACCTGTTTACAATGTTTACCCGTCATAGGGGTCACAGAAAAGTTAACACTTCAGCCACCTGGCTTCTTCTTAGAGAATGAAACAAACACTGAGATGGGTCTTCAATGAGTTGTTCTTTATCTGTGGAGTGTTAGTTTCATTCATCACTGCTAACGCAAGGATCTACTGCGCTCACGTAGTGGGGGAGGGGTGTCAACCGC
>RJWT010039715.1:0-12629 GCA_004365215.1 Cuniculus paca | reverse complement strand
TAAAAGTACCACATCTTCTTTAACCATTCCTCAATTGATGGGCATTTGGGTTGTTTCCAAGATTTGGCTATTACAAATTGTGCTGCTATAAACATGGGTACACATATATCACTGTGGTAAGATGATTTCACTTCTTCTGGGAATATGCCCAGAAGCGGAATAGCTGGGTCAAATGGGACTTCCAGTCCTAGCTTTTTGACAAACCTCCAGATTGACCTCCACAGTGGTTGCACCAGTCTGCACTCCCACCAACAGTGGAGAAGGGTTCTTTTTTCCCCACAGCCAATGAGGCTATTTGTATACAATTATTAAATATGCCCTCATATTCTGATCCTTATAGTCTAATCAGTAATTACATTTTCTTTCATATAAACCCTCTAAGAAATACATTTTCAGTGTTCAAGCAGAGTTAAGTAAATTAGCTCTTTTAGTAGTTTGTTTATATTCATTTACTTAACATGAAGACTTGTATCCACATAAAGCTCAATAATATATGCTCAAATACAAAAAATTAATCCTAGAAATCTAAGAAAGATTTCCATCATTAATTAAGAGGAAATAGCCACAAGTTAACTAAGATATTTCATTTATCTTTTAAATATAGATATAGACATATAGATGATATAGATATACATGTAGATATACATATAGATATAGATAAATTAGGACATTCTCTCAGCCTCAGTGTTATGTAGCCTACCACTAATAGAAGGGATTACATACAATACCAATATCTAAATGCAAGAACACTTCGTGATTCATTGTAGGTAATTCATATGTATCTAAGAATCTGTTCATTTCTTCTGTGCTTTCCATCTTATTAGAGTAAGGGTTCTTGAAGTATGTATTGATGATCTTGTGGATTTTCACAGGATCTGTTATGATTTCGCACTTTTTGTTTGTACTTGAAGGTATATGAGTCTTTCCTTTCCTTTTTTTATAAAGTTGGCTAAGAGTTTATTAATTTTATTTAATCTTTCAACGAAGCAACTCCTGAATTCATTGATTCTTTGTTTTGTTTTCCTGGTCTCTATTGTTTAATTTCTGCTCTGATCTTTATAATTTCCTGCCTCAAATGAGATTTAGGCTTAACTTGCTCTTCTTAGTCTAGAAGTTTGAGATTTGACACTAGGTTGTTTATTGGAGCTCCTTTGTTTACCTGATATGAGAATTCATTGCTACAAATTTCTCTCTTAAGACTGCTTTCATTGCATCCCATAAATTCCAGTACGTTTTATCTGCATTATCATTTAATTAAGTGTACTGTTTAACTTATTTTTTAATTCCCTATGTGGCCCATTGGTTTTTAATAAAATGTTATTTAGTTTCCATGAGTTTATGGAGTTTTTGTGATTTCTTTCCCAATTGATTTTCAATTTCATTGCACTATGGTCAGATAATATGCATGTGATAATTTTAATTCTTTGCATTTGCTTAAACATGTACTATGGGCTAGAATTTTGGAGAACATCCTATGCACAGCTAAGAAGAATGTCTCTAATGTGATGTGAAACACTCTGTAGACATCTACTAAGTCCATTTTTCACAGACTTAGGACAGTTCTAATATTTCTTCGTTCATTTGTGACATGGAGTACTAAGGTTCCACATTAAAATTGTGTTAGTGTTTATTTGATTTTTCATATATATATATATATAGATAGATATATAGATTGTTATCTCTTATTCTCAGAGTTTTCCATGAATAAGTATGTAGTGACCTTCTTTATCTTTTTTTATCAGATTTGCCTGGGAGTTCACATTATCTGCAAATAGACTACAGTTCTGGAAACATTAACCAGAGCATTAGACCACAGTAAAAAAAGAAAGAAGCAAATAAGGAAGAGGTTAAATTATTATTATTTGAAGATGACATTATTCATGGAAGACTTATACTCTGCCAAAAGACTTCTAGATTTAATAGCAAAATTCAGTAGCATAGCTGTATACAAAGTCAAAAATCAATAGTATTCCCGTGTACAAATAACAAACTCACTGAGCAAGAAATTAAGGAAACCACATCTTTCATAATAACATTGAAAATAAAAGGTAATACTTAAGAATGAATCTAACAAAGGAAGTAAAAGATCTGTACATTGAAAACTAATGTAGTCTCTGAAAGGAGATGGAAGTAAATATCAGAAAATGGAAATATAGCCTTGCTCATGGACAGGGAGAAACAACATACTGAAAATGGTCATACTCCCAAAATTGTTAAACAGATTTAGTGCAATTCCAATCAAAATACCATTAGCATAGTTCACCAAACTAGAGAAAACAATCCTAAAATTCATTTGGAATCAGAAAGAAAGTAGGATAGCAAAAGCAATTCTGGGGAACAAAGGCAGGGGCATCACAAAGCCTGACTTGAAATCATACTATATAGCTACTGTGATAAAAACAGCATGGTACTGGCCAAAAAAAAAAATACAGACCTGAAGAACATATTAGAATATTCAGAAGCAACTCTAAACACACTCAGCCACCTTATCTTTTACAAAGGAGCCAAAAACGTTCAGTGGAAGAAAACCTCCTTAATAAATGTTACTGAGAAAATTTGCTTTCTGCATGCCAAAGACTAAAACTAGACCCATGTCTCTCACCATGCACTAAAGTAAAATTGAAATGCATCAAAGATCTAAATTTTAAAACAAAAACACTAAATCTGCTGGAAGAAAGAATAGGTAGATCTCTTGAAGACATATGTGCAGGCAAAGACTTCATGAACAAAACTTCAACTACACAGAAAATACTACAATGAATCAACTGGAATACCATCTTATTAAAAAGTTTTTGTACAGCAAAATAAGTCACCAACCGAGTGAATAGACAGCCCACAGAGTGGGAAAAAATATTTAGCCAATCATTCCTCAAAGGGCTATTATCTAGAACATATAAAGTATTGAAAATAATCAGAAGACCTAATGCGAAAATGGACATCTGAGATGAATACACATTCCTCAGACAAAGAATTACAAATAGTCAGTAAATATATGAAAAAATTTTCAAAATCACTGATCATTCAAGATATGCAAATTAAAAGAACACTGGGACTTCATTTCACTCCAGAAAGAAAGACTATTATCAAGATATCAACAAATAACAAATGCTAGATGGGATATAAAAGAAAAGGCACCTCTCTCCACTATTGGTGGGTGTGTACACTGGTGCAACCACTGTGGAGATCAGTGTTGCAATTCCTCAAAAAACTAAGATTCAAGTTCCCACTGTGCCCAGCCAGTCCCCTTTTGTGTATCTTCCCAAATGATTTAAAAGTATCACACCACAGTGATATATGTGCATCCATATTTATAGCAGCACAGTTTGTGATAGTTAAATATTAGACGCAATCCAAATGCCCATCAATCAAGGTATAGACAAAAAAGATGTGTTTTATGTGTATAAAATGGAATACTACTCACCTACAAAGAAGGATAAACTTCAGACATTTCTAGGTAAAAGAATGCCCTTTGAGGCCATACTCTTAAGTGAAATAAATTGAACACACATGTAAAAATGTAGGATTGTCTCTCTGGTGTCAGAAATTGAAACTGTAAATAAGAACCAAAAAATATAGCCGATATTGTAAATGAGCAAACATTTTGCAAAAGGAAAGAGAACAAGGTGGGGGGCAGGTGAGAAGAAAGAAGGAAAACTAAAAAACAAGAAATGAAGGGTAAAATGGAAACAAAAGTTTTTAAGTTTGGAGAAGGAGTGTGGTTTAAGCGGGGGAAGGGGAGTGGGAAATAAGAGGAATCAAGAAATATCATTTATAGGTACAACTTCCCTATGATGAATGTGATCATTATGTCTATCTAAATTGTACCAATAAATTTAATTTAAAAAAGAAAAACATTGAACAATAAAAGAAACATCATTTACCTAAAGAAAATAAAGCCAATTAAATATATAAATAGCTTTGATTGAACCATAACAGAAACTGTGGTTTTACAGTCATGGTTTTGCATGAAATAAAAGCTACACTTTTTAGGAAGGCAAAGATATTTGTGTAATCTAGAAAATTTAAAAGTAATCGACATTTTCATTATATCACATGAAGCATGGTGGGAGGGAGGTTGCATAAAGAGTAATTTTGTTGTGTCGACATTTGGATTTTTCTGCCTCTATTGATGGGAGATAAAACAGAAAGATGCTGCCAGAAAATCTTTAAAGGGGAGAGATGAACAATGCAGTACACTATAGGTGTAGGCACTTAATAAGACAGTTAATGACAATTGTCTGTAGATGCTTCTCTGTACATTTAGTAATCTCAGAGCTCTAGAAGACAGTGGCTCATTTCTCATGGTGCAGTCTGGGAACACTGTAACGCTCGCTAAAAAGCTGGGCAGTTATCAGTGTATACACGAAGTGAAAAAGATAGCTCATTAAAGTTAAAGATTCTTGAGTATGCTCAGAAAGTCTTAAAAACATCTATGGTGTACAATGCAGGAAAAGAAGTAAAGAATTTTTGCAAACCTCAATGTTTAGAATTCTATCTTGTTTCCAAAATAGATTTATGTGAAATATTTTATCCTTTGTGTTTCCTTTATTTATATATAACATACATATTACATATTTGCAACACATACAAATGTATTATATGTATCATGTATACATATATTCTAATATACTTATTGCCTATATTCCCTTCATTGTCAAGCTACCTAAACTAACCAAATATTAAAGAAATTGCCTGAGAATGTTCAACCCGTGATCACACAAACTTATATTGAGTTAAAGAAAAAAATTAAATTCTAAACTGATTCATTGTAGTAGAGTACTCATACATGTTTAGACTAAACATGTAAAGATACTATACTCTGTCTTTAAAATCTTTTTGTGCCCTTAATAATTCAGACATTACAATGTTTTCCTTTCTCAATGTTTTCCATTGTCTTAATAAAGGAGAATATACATAGAATTAGATTCCAAATTAAGAGAGTTTATAACCTATTTTTAAAAATAAAGCTTTTGATTTGAGTCCCAAATATTATTGATCATTCAATATCAAGGTATTGAAAAAAAATAAAATTTAAACTTAAAAGAAAAAAATGCAGTCTAAGCATAATGGAACAAATAAAACCCAGTTGAATGAATTATTGACTATCTTCTGATGAGACACAATATTTGATTCACAATAGAGCACACCATAGATAGTATATTTAAACAGAAGTTTTTTGCTAACAATTATAGATGACATAATCACAGATTCAGTAAAGAAATTGACTTTGGAGTCACTTATTTGAAATATTGTGCACCATATTTCAGTAAAAGAAAGATACATAGTCTTTAAAGAAAAAGAAAAATGATAAAACTCACAAAAATAATGAAGTAAAAAGAAATATATGTTAAAAGTGAACTCAACATATCGTATTTGGTTATATTCTTAGTCATCAGAATATATTGAATAAATGTTTAAGATTGTTATAAAAATTTTAGGTATTTGTCAGAATTTATGGAGTGTTTATGGTGTTCTATATTCAACATTTGATTTTAAGCTTAACAAATTCATTTTTTTCAATTTTTATGAGTATATGTTTGC
Organism: Cuniculus paca; assembly: GCA_004365215.1. NCBI lineage: Eukaryota > Metazoa > Chordata > Mammalia > Rodentia > Cuniculidae > Cuniculus > Cuniculus paca. Next base: position 7,088 of record RJWT010039715.1, on the reverse strand, counting down.
AGTATATAATGATTGCATTCCTCGTGGGGATTGGTATGTGTACATAATATGTCCTAATTTTTTTCACTACCTCCCTTTCCTCTACTTTCCCTCTCTTCATAGCTTCCTATCTGTCTTAATTACTTTATTTTTCTCATTACTGAAATGGAATAACCGACACTCACAATTTTTTTTTCCACTCCCAGGGGATTGAACTCATGACCTCACACTTGCCAGGCAGGCGCTTAGGCCACTGAGCTAGATCCCCAGTGATTCTCATAATTTAAAGGAAGAAAGAATTTGTCTCACCATTTCAATTGCCTATAGGTTTCAGTGGTCCTCAGTTGGTGGGCACTGTGGGGCTATGGTATGCACATTAGGACACGGAATGAGAGCACCTGAAAAAGCGCCATTTGGCATATAAGCTGAGCTGCTTGAGAAAGAGAACGGACTGTTCTGTAGCCAGGTCCTCGAACATGGATACAAACTCTTCAATTTCAAAAATAGCACTTTGTTTATTTGCAAAATAATGTGACATTTTTGAAAAGTGAAAGGGAAACATATCTAATGATTCCATTCTTATAAAATGAAATTCATATTCATATATCACTTTAGAAGTTAAGATATTAATTTTCTCTAGGGAGTACAGAAAGGATTCTTACTGAAAATGAGTAATAGTTCTTACTGTCTGATTTGAAGGCCTGTAATGCTTTCACTCTTTTGTTTTATCTGGTTTTATATTATTTTGTTTTGAAGTTTATTGTGTGTGAATGTATGAACAACCATTTCGAAGAAAACAAGAGACACTAGGGTAGCCATTGTTAATTTCCTATCTTTATGTTTTTGAAGACCTGTATTGTTTGCAGTGTTCTGTTCTGATATGCTTTGCTGTGTTTAACTCTGTTCTGTTCTGTTCTGTTCTGTTCTGTTTTTTGTTTTGTTTTGTTTTGTTTTATTCTCTTTAAAATAAAATAAAAAAAAGAAAATGAGTAACAGGTGGGGCTTTTGCAATCTGGTAAAATCCTTTCATTAACTGGGTAGTAAGTATTTTTTCTTACAATGTATTAAACTGTACTGTTACAAATTTTGTGGGTTATGCTTTTTAATGGAAAGACTTTACATAATTGGATATAGATTACACTATGTATGACTATTCATTTATAAAATTTAGATAAATTGTTAAAAAGGCTGAACTTAATTTAACTAGATATAAAGATTGCCATCAAATAAAGGGAAGGGAAATCCAATCTATTCATTTTTCAAGAATTGATGTGTTCAGAAAAGCCACTAATTATTCATCTCTCAAAAGACAGAACTTATTATAAGTAATTAGAAACAGAAGATAACAAAAAGAGCAAACCACAGAAGGATCTGTGGTTCCCATTAGTCTTGTACTAGATAAAAGCATTAAAATTTCTGTAAAATGACCATGATAATTATTACAGAAACCAGTATCAAAAGAGTAAATTAGATAGAAACTAAAAATGAAATGCAAATGCAAAATAATTAGCTAAATAAGTCCTAATAACTCTTGGGAAAAATAGCTCAATGACTCATAGCAATACTAAACATCATTTTGCATAATAGCTATATTCACAAATACTTGTGGATCACCACACAAAAAAAATTCTTTAAAATACAAAAAATATTGGTTTATGAAGTTTCTGATGGCACAGATCCCAAATGGCAACTAGACAGAAGACAGTATCTTGTTTAGCCAGAGATAATTTAGATTATGCCTGTTGCCCACCAAAATAATTGGTAGCATTTTCCCATCTCAAAAGTGTTTCTGTGAAGACTAAGGTTACATGTCCCCAAAAGAAGTAATTATCTGCTGATCTCTTTGTTTTTCAACTTGTTGGTAATCAACCCAGATATCAAACCATAAGTATATATGTGATTAAAATATTTCCATATCATGATCTATCACCATTAGCATGGTTTTAATATATTATCCTTATCAGACCTAAGTATCATAGCAGAGACTTTCAAATTTATTTTCTACTTATAAAATGTTATGAACATATGTGCTTTCTTTTCCTATATTGTATTTTAAAATGTAACAAATTGTTCATTACTTGATATTATTCAGAAAAAGAACACATAAACTATGTATATTCTTTATAGATCTTTAAATGCAAACCTATATATCTGAGCTTTTTTTGAAAAGTAATTAGAAATTCACATAAGTGCTAAATCCTTTTTTGTATCTGTTTAGATAAATTGAACATGTAATAATAAATTCTACAAATCAGCTATATAGCCAGACAAGTAGAAGTCTTTTATATTGTAATTTACCAAATGCTTTAGAACTAGTATTAATTTTAAACTGTAGCATAGATATTACCAATTTTCAAGGACATTTTATGGAATAACTAAAAAGTTATTTATTTACAGAAGGGTCACAAAGTATTTCAATGTATGTATAATTCAATATCTATTTTTGGCTTTATGTAGGCCAAGTTATTTTTGAAGTGTCAGAGTTTAGCTATAATTTTTTAGCAATTAAGTATTTATTATTACTTTATCATAACAAAAGAATTTCATATAGAAATGTTAAAATTATTTATCTTAAAGTGTAACCATTAAGTATATATGTATGATTTGCATAAATTGAAGGTAAACCGGTCCAGACACAATAAACCAAGCACAAAGAATGTGTAAACAATTTAATATGACTGTGTTTCAATAAATGTTTATTGATAAAATGTTAGACTATAATTGACTTCACTGAGATGGGTACTAACTATAAAAATTATATCATTCCAAATGTTTACATTACTAATATTTGATAAATTTGAAATTTAGAGTTACCTACCACAGTTTCTGATTTGCTCATCACCAAATTCTTCAGCACATGTGGTTTTTATTAATTCTAAATAAGAAAATGTGTCTTGATGAGGTTGAATAGTTTGATGAAATATGACAAAATTAATAGTTTATGAATCAGGAACAAAAATGTGAGGATTTTACATAATTTATTTTTTAAATAGTACAACACAGGAAGATTCCAATTAGTTAAGCAAAACTGGGTTTTAAGCAGTCATGTCATTATATTTATCAGAAAGTAAGGGTTATATCAATTCCTATGAAGAAATTAGATATTTCTTTTATATTAGTTTTAAATTATAAAAATACAACATTATTTACTAAACCAGGAAAATAAATATATTTTAATTTAATTAATTTGATAGATTTCAGATTCAAAGAGATATGCAGGAAATTAAAACTTCCATTGAAAGATGGCAAGACCACTTGAAGGAACCAGAAGATAGACTTTCAGATTTTGAAGACAGGATATCAGCTATGGATCACAAAAGGAAAGATCTCTTAAAAATAACAAAGGATCAGGAAAAAACAATTCACCAGCTGTAACATGATGCAAAGAAAATTAATATAAGACTGATAGGTGTCAATGAAAAAACAGTAATCAATGCAAATGACATAAAAAGATTATTTGTAGAAATTAAAATTTTTCTCAAGCCAGGGAACATAATATGATATACAGATAAGTGAGGTGTATAGAACTCCAATGAGACATGACCAATATAATCTAGATCCAGACATATAAATATCAAGATCCCAGAAAGTCAGCACAAGAAGAGAATATTAAAAGCTGTAAGAGAAAAGTAACAGATCAACTATAAAGGAAAGTCCATGACAATTATGGCAGACATCTAAATACAACTTTCAACTCCAGAGGAACTTGGAGTTAAGTACTGTAAGTCCTAAAAGAAAACAACTTTCAACACAAACTGATGTATTCTGAAAAACTGTCTTTCAAAATTAATGGAGAAACAAGATACTTCCTTGACAAAGAACAGTAAAGAAATTCGTGACCATCAAACCAAGCCTACAAACAGTAATGAAAGCTATTGTAGACAAAAAAAGAAAAAGAAAAAAAAAAAGACAGAGTGACAGAATGGATCAAGAAACAAGATCCAACAACATACTTTATACAAGAAACACATTTAACTGAAAAAGAAATTCATAGACTAAAAGTCAAAGAATACAAAACAATCCTACATACAGCAGGAACCCAGAAAAAAGCAGGAGTAATTGTTATGTTTGCCGACAATGTGAACTTCAACTCTCAAATGATCAAAAGAAATAAAGTAGGTCAATACAATACTTGTTAAAGGAAAAATTCAAGAGGAAGTGATAACAATCATACATATGCATGCACTAAGTATGGAAACACCAAACTATATAAGACACATATTAAAAAATATGAAAAATCAAATAAGCAATAACACAGTTGTAAAACCAGTTATTCATTCTTTGAAGTACTTCATGAGCAGTTTGCATTTTGTTCATGAAATCTTTGCCTATCCCTATGTCTTTAAGATTTCTACCTGCCTCATCTTCCAGCACAGTTCAAAAATATACAATAGATATTATTAAAGTGAAACAGAAGGAAACTATTCAAAAAGAAAGAAAACTGGAATAAGGGAACAGAGAAAAGATATGTATATATATTATATTATGTATTAAATATATATTAGATAACTATACTACTAATCTCTCTTAATTGATCAAAAAGAAAAGTTTGTACTTTCATTGTTCCATTGTTTGATCATTTTATTCATGCCTATATCTTCTAATCTGAACAACTAGTTTGAGGATCATAATATGCAATATATTGATTAGTGTTAATTTCCTATTATTTTGTTTTAAAATTCTGTATCCTTGTTTTTATGTTTTTTTTAAATAAAAAAGAAGACATAAAAATTCTGAACAGCCCAATGTTACTGAAGTTGAAAATGTAATTAAAAACTTACCAACAAAGAAATGCCCAGGTCCTGATAGATTCACTGCTGAGTTCTACAGGAAACTTTGAGAAAATTGTATGCTGTTACTCCTCAAACTTTTTAATGAATTTGAAAGGGAAGCAGTATTCCCTAACTCATTCCTGGAGGCAAGCAATACCCTGATACCAAAACCAAGGAAGTACTAACTAAAAAAGAAATCTACAGGCCAATCTCACCAATGAACATAGATTCAAAATTCCTAAATAAAATACTAGCAAACAAAATGTAGCATATCATCAAGAAGATTGTACACCATGACCAAGTGAGATACATTCCAGGAATGCAAGGATAGTTTAACATATGCAAATCAGTAAATGTAATGCATCATATCAACAGAGTTAAAGACAAAAATCACATGATTATCTCAATAGATGCATAAAAAGCTTTTGACAAAGACTAACATTCATTCATGATTTAAAAAAAAAACCCTACAGAAAATCAGAATAGAAGGTCTTTACTTCAACCTGATAAAAGTCATCCTATAGCCAATAGCCAACATCATACTAAATAGAAAAAAACTGAAAACTTTCACTCTAAAATAAGGAACAATACAAGAATGTCCACTATTGGCATTCCTACTTCATGTAGTTCTGATAACATTAGCCATAGTAATAAGGCAAGAGAATGAAATGAAAGGAAAAAAGATAGGAAAAGAAGAAGCTAAATTATAAGTATTGGCAGGTGACATGATACTCTACATAGAAGACCTCAAAAATCCACCAAAAGATTTTTATACCTAATAACCAAATATAGTAACATAGCTGATCACAAAGTCAGCACTCAAAAATCAATAGTATTCCTGTATGCCAACAACAAGCACCCTGAGAGAGAAATTAGTGAAACCATATCCTTCACAATGGCATTCACAAAAATGAAATACTTAGGACTCAATCTAACAACAGAAGTACAAGATCTATACACTAAAAATTACAGTACTCTGAAAAAGGAGATTGAAAAGGATAACAAAAATAGAATTACATCAGTTGCTCATACATAAGAAGAACTAACATAGTGAAAATGGCCATACTCCCAAAATTGTTATACAGATTTAATACAGTCCCTATTGAAATGCCATTAGCATACCTCACAGATTTCCAGAAAGCATTCCTGAAATTCATATGGAACCAGGAGAGACCTAGAATAGCAAAAACAATTCTCTCCAACAAAGACAAGTCAGGAGCAATAACAATACCAGACATGAAACTATTCTACAAAGCTACTGTGATAAAATCAGCATGGTATTGACAAAAACAAACAAAAAAACAAATGAACAAACAAATGAAAGTATCAGTGGAAGAGAAGAGATGATGCAGAAAGAACCCCAAACACACTCAGCAACCTTATCTTTGACAAAGGGGCCAAACATGTTCACTGGAAGAAAGATAGCCTCTTAAATAAATGGTGCTGGAAAAAACTGCATCACTACATGCCAAAGGCTAAAATTAGACCCATGTCTATCACCATGCACTAAGCTAAAGCCAAAATGGATCAAAGATCAAAATATTAAAACCGAAACACTAAATCTACTGAAATAGAAAGTAGGTGGTAATCTTGAAGACAAAAGTGTAGGCAGAGAGTTACTGAAGAAAACCCAAACTACACTGGAAGCACTTCAGAGAATCAGCATTTGGGATCTCATCTTCTTAAAAAGCTTTATATATCAAAAGAAATCACTGACTGTGAAAATACAACCCACAATGTTGGAAAAACTTTCTAACCTGCTGTCCCCCAGACAAAGGACTTATATCTAAAACATTTGAAGAATTGAAAAACAATCAGCTGCCCCAAATTCAAAGACCCAATCCAAAAATAGGCTTTAGAGATGAATGCACATTGCTCAGGTGAAAAATACAAATGGCAAATAAATACATGAAAATATGTTCATCATTTGTCATCTGGGAGATGCAAATTAAAACAAACCTGAGATTCCCTCTTACCCCACAGAATGGTTATTATCAAGAAAATCATCCAATTTTCTTGATGATGGTTGTGGGGAGAAAGGAACAGGGTGGCAGGGTTGTGGGGAGAAAGGAACCCTTGTCTATTGTAGGAGTGTAGACTGATGCAACCACTGTGGAAATCAGTGTGGAGATTCCTTAAAAAACTAGGATTAGTGGTTCCATTTGATCCAGCTATTCCCCTTCTGGGTTTCTTTCCAGAAGAATTAAAAAAATACAACAGTGATATATGTGCACCCATATTTATAGCAGCACATAGCTAAATCTTGGAAACAACCCAAATGCCCATCAACTGAGGAATGGATAAAAAGGTGTGGTATTTTTATGCAATGGAGTATCA
>RJWT010039714.1:0-12617 GCA_004365215.1 Cuniculus paca | reverse complement strand
GAAAAAGGAACCCTTCTCCACTGTTGGTGGGAGTGCAGACTGGTGCAACCACTGTGGAGGTCAGTCTGGAGGTTTCTCAAAAAGCTAGGACTGGAAGTCCCATTTGACCCAGCTATTCCACTTCTGGGCATATTCCCAGAAGAAGTGAAATCATCTTACCACAGTGATGTATGTGCACCCATGTTTATAGCAGCACAATGTGTAATAGCCAAATCTTGGAAACAACCCAAATGCCCATCAATTGAGGATTGGATAAAGAAGATGTGGTACTTTTATATAATGGAGTACTATTCAGCTATAAAAAATGATCACATGGAGGCTTTTATAGGTAAATGGATGCGACTTGAGACCATACTCATAAGTGAAATAAACCAAACACACATGTGTAAACACCACATTGTCTCCCTAGTGTAAGAAATGAAAGACTCAATAAGAGAAAATTCCCGATAAATATGGAAAAAAGGTTCTGAAGTCCAACGGTGCTTTTATTCTTTGATTTGATTAGTTTCAATCCCTTTCCTACTATTTGATTGCAATATGTGAGAAGATCGGAGCAGCTCTTTTGAAAAATGGGACACTACAGTAGCCATCGCTGGTTTCTTGTTGGCCAACTTGATGGCCTTTAGTGCTCTTTTATCTGGTTTTTATTGCTTTGTTTTGTTTGAGTTTATTGTCTGTAAATGTATGAACAACCATTTTGAGGAAAGCAAGAGACACTGGGGTAATTATAGTTAATCTCCTGTTGTTATGTTTTGAAGACCTGTGTAGCTTTCTGTGTTCTGTTTTGAAATGCTGTATTGTGTTTGACTCTATTCTGTTTTCTTTTGCTTTATTTTGTTTTGTTTTGTTCTATTCTCTTTAAAATAAAAAAAATGTTTATCAACAATAACTATTGAGCCGGGCGTGGTGGCTCACACCTGTAATCCCAGTACTGGGGAGGCTGAGACAGGAGGATCGTTGTGAGTTCGAGACCAGCCTGGCTACAAAGTGAGCTCAAGGCCTTCCTGAATGGCATAGTGAGACCCTGTCTCAAAAAGACAAGGGCTGGGGAGTTGGCTTAGTGGCCTAAGGTCCAGCCTGGCGAACATGAGGTAATGAGTCCAATCCCTGGTGCTGCCAAAAAAAAAAAAATTACTATTGAATTTTTTCAAGTGCCTTTTAAACATCTGCCAGTTTGAGCCTATTTTTTTTAAGTTAAATTGTCATATTAATATATGCCCTTTAAAAGTTGGATTGTCCTTAATTCTAGGAATAAAACCTGTTTATGGTTTAATTATTTTTTAGTATTTTTGTCGCCATTCTTAAGTGAAATTTTTTTAAGACAGGGTCTTGGTTTGTAGTTTAGGTTGGCCTTGAACTCAGTATGTAGTTCAAGCTGGCCTCAAATTCTCTGTGATCCTCCTGCCTCAGTCTGCCAAGTGCTGGAATTACAGACATGCACCACCATGCCTAGAAATTGGTTTTTTGAAAAAACTTTTTCTTCATAGATATAAATAACCCAGATTATATTGTTTTGTTGGATATTTGATTGATGTAGACAGCATGAGGCCAGAAGTTACAATTGAATATAAGTTTGAGGATTGTCATTATTTCTCCTTTTTCATAAAAGTTAAAGATAATTATGCAATGAATTTCTCAAATTTTGAAACAATTTGTATTTGTTCCAAGGTAAGATACAACCCCCCACCCCTACTCAAAAGAAAAAAAAAACACATACACACAACTCCCAAGAAAACAAAAACTCTTGGTGCAATATTGTAGCTCAGTGATAGCGTACATGCCCAACACAAACACAAAAAACGAAAAATAAAAATAAAATTTAAAAAGAGAAGAGAAAAACCCTGAAACTACACAGTAATCTTTTGTCAAAAGTTTATAAAGAGATGTGCCTGGACATAGATAAAACAACCCCAAATAGTGACTTTTTTTAAAATTTGCATTCTTTGAGAAGGATTTTTCATATAATTATTTGTAATAGTTTATCCACACCTTGGTATTCAGTATGTTCCAGGGACATTGCATAGAAGGACAAAACTACATTGAAGATCTTTATGATGGCCCTATTTTTTTTATATTTCATATATGATATCTATGGTTAAGGAAATCTTTTTTGTTGTTGTTGTTGTCTTTTTGAGAGAAAGTCTCACTATGCAGTTCAGGCTGGCCTTGAACTCACTTTGTAGCCCAGGCTAGCCTCAAACTTGAAGTGATCCTCCTGCCTCAGCCTCCCAAGTGCTGGGATTACAGGCATGTGCCACCACACCCAGCTGAGGAAATCTCTTTTTCATGTAATTCCAGTTGCATATAATCATTCTTCTTGTAGCTTGTATGTTTGCAGGGGGAAATTTAAACAAATAAGTATGAGGGAAAGAAGATACTGTTTTCTTAAACCAAAATACAGTGACTAAATTGGCTACTAAATTTTGAAAACAGTTGATTTCTATTCCATACCATGTTCTAGGTGGGCCTTATGCTACTATACCTCACTTGGGTAAGTCTCAACATATCCACTGCCCCCAGGATCACTGTGAACCCTGGATACTCCCCTTGTGGCTTCCCCAGTGTTTAGGAGTCACCTTTCCCAAATATAATCTTAGGTGTCCTAGCATGTTGGAGATGTGTTCTGAATTGTATTTTCTAAAATGCCTGCCTCATTGGTCAAGAGACAGGAGGGCTTTTTCCATGAGAGATGTTTTGTTGTTCCTCTATTCAACCCACCGCCTTCTTGTGGTACCTTGTACCTTTTCCAAATTATATTCTTTTTATCCTGGTGCCAGACTTTGTGTCTCCTGCCATTTTAACTCATTCCTGATTCTTGCAAGCTCATGCGATCTCTCTTCCTTGGCCTTCCTAGACTTGAATCTTATTTTTTTCTTTCCTCAGTTCATATTCTATGTGCCCATGTTCTCCCATCCAACCTTAAGTTCATTTTTCCTAATGTAACCTTTGATCCCCAATATACCAAAAAATCCCCACAGTGAACAGCATCTCAGAACTCAAAAAGGGACTCTATTTCTTATCTGTTCCTTCTTCTGGACCCCTCTCCTGAATGGTATGCAGTAATATTAATCTTAAACAGTATATCAGAATAAATAAATTTTCATCTGTCTCTATTATATCTCTGTGGAACGCCACTTGATAGCCAATCTTGGCAGCTCTCATCTTACTTACCCATACTACTGAGTAACTTCCCTGTCTTTCTCCCTCTGCCTGAAAAACTAGTTTCCCTAGAGAGGTGTGTTTGGTGACCACTCCTGCTCTTGCTGAGCCTGCCTCTTCATGGCTTCACACTCTGGCCTCTGTTCTTCTGTGACAGGGGTTGACGTTACTGGCTCAGGAGCACTAGGTTCCCTCTAGGGAATTGGTTGGTAGTGGAAATCTTGGAGGAGAAATTGGTTTTGCTGCTTAGGCAGGGACCAGCTGCTGGTCACAGCAGTGGCAACAGGCTCCTGACAGAAAGAAGCACAAGGTGATGTTTTGTGGAGGCGCAGTGCTAGAATTGGCAGACTGAAGAAGGCCAAGATGGGGAGAGGTGGTTGAGCCCAGTTGGCTGGCACTGTCTGGGACTGGCTGAGCTGGTTTGACAAGACCCTTTGGAGAGATGTTGGCAGCAACTGGTTGGGATGACTGAGCTATGCTAGTAGCAGTAGGTTGGGCAGGGTAAGTTACAGTGAGTCAATGTGAGGCTAGAGGCTGTGGCCTTTGAGATAAGCGTTGCACTTGAGGCTTGTCTGGGCTGGAAAAAGGCAAAGGTATTAACTTGACCTTCCCAAGTGGTGGTAGCTGATGCAGGGATGGAGACGGAGCCTGTGGTAACTGACTCGGGCATAGAGATGGAAACTGCTATGTGGTTTCAGGGAGCTGATCTAAACCCTGTCAGGCCCTTTCCCCTCACAATGGGCCCCAGTCATGGTTTGGTTTTCGGTGTTGCTTGAGGCTCCCGGGGTCTGGGAGGAAAAGATCCCAGATCTCTTGTCAGTCTTTTCCCCAGTGCATGGAAAATCTGCAGCTGCTCCAGCTCGTGTGCTCTTGGCAGGTATGAGGCTTTTTAAAGACCTCTTGGCCAAGCGCAGGTTGGTTTCTCTTGTGCTTCATGTTGGGAATGGTCGGCTTCTCTTCTGCCTTAACTTTGTACCTGGTCTTCTTCCTCCCTTGTGCTTTCCTATAGTTGTTTTCTCTGGTCCTCTTGGTCCTTGCTTGCTCACAGCCCTTAGCTTGCCTTCTGCACCCATTCACCTCAATGGTTCCAGTGTCTTTGGCTTTGATGGCTGTGGGATGACTGGATTGGTCAAGAGCATCCAAAGAGTGGAAAACCTGGAAAAGGTAAATGTCCTACACCAGGGCTGTAACATCTGCCCAACCTGGGCTAGACTCAATGCCTGTGTCAAGTGTCCCTATGTCCTTGAGAGTCAGGGAGTTCTTTCCCCAATGGGCATCTTCAGAACCAGGTGACTCCTGGCTCAGAGGTTTAATGAGAGCCGGCAGCTCATGGGGTCAGGGACTGCTAAGGGAAGTAGTGGTGGATCTTGTTTACCTATTAGGATCTAGTAGGAATCCAAAGGCTTGGAAACCTTGGTTTCCATCTCATCCCTGTTTTTCTTTTCTGGTTGCTCCTGACTTGGAGCCTGTTTTGGTCACTTTTTCTTCATTGCTGAGACAAACATATGACACCAAAATGAAGCAAGGAAAGGTTTATTTAGCTCACAGTTTCTGGAGATTTCAGTCCATAATCAGCTAGGTCCAAGGCAGGGTGGCACAGCACAGGGACAGCACTTCAAGGCAGCAGCCAGAGCAAAAGAGGCAAAACGCAAGCCTCTTCTCTATCCTTACATTGTACATAGGTCAACCCCCCTTCAGGGTGGGTGTAACACTCACAAAATATCCTTGCCCTCCTTTGCACAGGATGAGGATATTTACAAAGTAAGAACCCTGGCTCCCTGCTGAGTCTCTCAGTTAAACTTCTAAACTGCTCAAGTTGACACAATGTATTAGTCATAACAGAGCCAATACCAAGAGATGAGTAGAACTCTGAACTGGAGCTTTTGGTGAAGTCAGGCATCACAAAAGGTCCCCTGCAACAATTGAGAAAGAACAAGCAAAAACCCTCCAGGCTGATCACTGAAGCTCCTGCAGCTAAAATTCAGCGGAAAGATCCCAAGAGTCTGTCAGATGAGTGGTTGTTTGCAGTACAGTGGCCAGGCTTAGGTTGTGAGCTCCTCTCAAGCATCTGTGTACGTCTGCTACTGCAGGACTTGGAGAATCCAGGAGGTTGTGGCAGATACTGTGTGGGGCTCAAGGCTTGCAGACCCAGGGATGTTTCCAACTCTGGGGAAGTTTTTTTCCCTGCAAAGGAATTGAGAAACAAGTCAGTCCCTGCTAAGTGTGGTGCTTCTGCTATACACCAGTACAATCAGGATCCTGCCAAACTCACCAAGGTATTCCCTCAAGCTCTTCTTAAGGACCATGGACAAGACCCTGTGTTAGGAGCTAGGAGGTAACTGTTCTGCTTCTTTTTGGTTATCACCTGATGGCTTTCCTTTTATGTTGTAGGATTGTTTTCAGTTAAAGGAAATGATTTTTAGAACATTACATTTTATGGTCACCATGGTAGAATACTGCTACTATGCATCAGGCCCATACCCGACCCATATGCACAAACACGCACACGCAGATGCACACACGCATAACACTACATGTGCATGCATAAACATACATGCACGCCCTAAGAGACAGTAGTGTCTTCCTATCAGATCCGCTCAATGTCTTCTCCTCTCTGGCTAGTATAAGAGTGCCTCTAGCTGTGGACTGGGAGAGAGCATGGAGGTCTTCCTCATGAAATGTATGAGCAGGACAGATACTGAGCTACTTGCTCTGGACAGGTTCTCTGAAACACGGAGTCTTAAAACTTGGTGAAAATGAAGGAAAATGAAACTGTCCTTACCACCATAAGTTTTAAAGTATCTTCCAAAGAGACCACAGAAATGGATGAAGAAAGGGAAGTGGTTATGAAGCAGTGGTACAGGGGAACTCATCCACAAGGGTACTGAAAAGTGCGGCCTACCTCAGTCGGCTCCTGAGGGTTTCTTCAGTGCAGCAGGGATGGCCATTGTGTTGTTGTACATTACAGACTTTGGAAGTGGAGTGATCTGGGCAAAGGTAATGGTAGTGGGTGAAGTCTCAGGACTGAAATTCTGCCTATCTATGTACCCATCACTACCCAGGTGTAGTCTGGATCTTTTAGGCCTTGATTCTAGGAATTAGGCTAACCTGATTCTTTTCCCTAATTGATCTTGGTACTCGACTTGGAAACTTTTCTGTTCTGGCTTGAGCAGACTCAGACTAGCACATGACAAACAAGTGGAGATAGATGTTGAAACATTTGTGAACCAAATCTACTTTAGCACCATCACTATTCCTGGTTGAGAAGCAGAAGCCCTGCTCCCTGTGTATGACACCCAGACATAGGTTTGCAGGCAGGGGCCAAGTTCTCCAGACAGCAGAGGCCTCATCACACCCTGATTGGAGCAGGACACCTGGTTTCCTTATTGCTAGGTAAGATGCATGCCTTGTCCCTGATTCAGAATGTGTGGTGGTGTCCCCTGAACCAGGCTGGCAGACAGTGATGGATACACTCGAATGATGGCATCAGCACAGGTCATCATGAACATGGAAGCACAGGCTGTGCCATGGTCAGTGACTCAGCATGAAGGCCTCGAGTGAGGCAGACCTGTTTTCAGAGCTTCTTGTGATAGCCCACTGCCACATACCTGGATAGGAGACAGCTGGAGTGGACATCTGGCTGTGGCCAGTAACCCCCAAAAACCTAGTTGTACTAGAATGTTGGTAAAGATAGGCATGAGCCAGGACTGGCTGAGATGAGGTGGCAGAGTCTGAGGCAGGAGCCAAACTGAGGGCTGGAGCTGAGACTCTGGGGGAGTTGCAGGCACTTGCCATTACGGAAGCTGCTTTGCTCACCACAGGGAGTGAGAGCTGCAGAGAGCTGGAGGTTCCAAGGGGTGGTGGGCTTTGGACATTTTCTGGAGGAGGCTGGAGGGCAGTGGAAACATGGGTAAGCGCGACAGATTCTCACTCTATTCAAGTATAATTTAATCCTGAAGTCCTTGTGGTCAGGAAGCCTCTGAGAGTCCAGCAAGGAACTAACTATTCCATGAGGTGCCAGCAATGAAACAGTTTCAGATGGCTAAGTGCTGGAGTGGTTTGGAATTCTTCCAATGAACTGCCTTTTCTCCCACCGTGGTCACCAAAAACCCAAGGGGTCCCGGTGATATGTGCTTCCTGGGCCGGAAGTGGCCTTTCCCTACCCTGTGCTGGCCTTGAGCCTGCACCTGCCCCATCTCATAACTAAGAGTCATGGAACTGAAGCCTTTCAGAGATAGGAGGTCCTTAGGAACTTGTAACTTTATCAGTTCATAGGTGAGGAAACAGAGTGAGAGAGGTCCCACTAACTTGTGTAAGTTCTCCCACAGTTTAAGTTTTGAGACCAGATTACAGAGCCTGTCTCATTTTCCAGGAGTGGTATGCTCAGCAAAGACTTAAAACTGAAAGAAAAAGTACTTCTAACAATGGCATTTTTGTTGTTCATTAGAAAACAATATTGCTATTGACAGTGTTATCTTCTATTTTTCATTTTGTGTATGTTTCTGTAATCTCTGATTAAAATTAGGACTTTTGGCACCATGTTTTTGAAAACCTCTTTTCCATTCCCAAGAATGGTCAAGTCAAAGTGGCATTCTAAGTGGATATGAACCAGAATATGTAGGGGATTGTTATGTGAAGGATACTGTGAACTGGACAAACTAATGTTCAGTAGGAGGCGCCTTCTTGCCCATTCTCTAAGTCAGGTGTTTTTCAGATACTGGTTAAACTATAAATCAAAGAAAGCTAATGATTTCACTGCTATGAAACATATTTAAAACTCCCTCCCTGCAGTAACCTCAAGAGCTGCTGCTGGTTGATTCATGTAACTTGGCACCACTAAACCTGCTCGGTGACAGTTTGATTGGTATGTCTCCCATGGATTTAGGCAAGCACAATTGTTGACCTGTGGGATTTTGATCTGTAAACCCACTGTGGGATTTTGACTGGGTAGGGTTTTTGACCTGTACATACCTGGCATGGAATTTGCCCAGGTAGGGCTGTTAATCTGTGTCCATCTCCTGTAGGATTTTGACTGGATGGAGCCGTTAGACTTGTATGTACCTTCTATTGGTTTTGGTCAAAGGTGTTCTTGAATGTATATGTGCTTCTTGTGGATCCTCCCTCACCACTGTGATTCTTTGTTGGTGCCCATTATTTAGCCTTACTAAACCTTATTGCTTACAAAATCTGTCTCTGGGTATTTTCTCTGGTCTCTTGGAAACCTCTATAGTCTCAGCATATCTTGTTTATGACACAACTGGCTAACCAACCAGGATGCCAGAGTAATTTCCATGAGTACTGAGATTATGGTCATTATAAAAGCTGGAGGTGAAATCCTGGAATAGTTGTCCATCTCTGTGTGGTAAAATGTGGCAGTCATTATGTTTATTTGGGAACCACTGTGTAGAAGGATGCCCTGAAAAGTCTTCTGAGACTAGGAGAAATGTTTGTTAGTACCAAAATCCCCACAGAGGGTTCAGGTCTCCCACCTATTCATGTGTAAAATGGCACATGAGTGGAAAAGAAAGATAAAGAGAATATTCTGCAGTTGAGGAGCTCTGGGATGACCCAGTGTTCTCTGTGGAACAAGAGGCCACAAGTCCAAAAGCTTGTGGCTTTTATTGGTATCAATCAGGGAGGTGGGTGAGGATTGCAGCAGAGTGCTAGGGAAAACAAACTTTGCAGCCACTGGCTGTAAGGAGAAACAGCAATTTTGTACCAGGTATAGAGGCTCTCCAATTAGCAATGCAATGGGTAGTTTGATGAATGCAAGGCTGGCACGTTTACTGTCAGGAAAGTATAAATCTTATTTAGTCCCGTGGCCTCAGTTGAGATGTGATCTCATGGCTTATCCCCGAAATCTCACAGGTTCCTACTCAAGCCCACATTCTAGCCATTAACAGGGAGAGCAGTTCTCGCCCACATGCTGTAATGAGACAAACTGGCATCTTGGCCAGACTGAATCACATTCTTTTAGCCAATTAAGGGAGCATGTGGTTCTATATAGCCTGCTCTGCTCTACATATCTCAGTGAATAGGGCTAAAGGAAAGGTCAGGGAAAGATGGAGGCAAGGGACTTTGTTTCTTAGGAGGGCACAGCTTGGCCGTCTCCCTCAAGTGAGCAATAGGATTTACAGAAAAGGAAGGATCTATGTGAGATTTTCTCACACAGTGAGACTTTCTCACAGAATGGCCATAAGGTAGCCCCTCATGGCAGTAGAGAATAAGCTTCAAGCTCAAATACTTGCCAACCAAGTACAGGTGGAAGAGAACTGGAAAAAAATATTACAGTGCCTGTGCTAGGGACAGACACTGCCATAAAGATGGAGACAGAGGGGGAAGGTCCAGGCTACCAGTCTGAGCTCTAGCTGGAGTCTGACCGCAAGCTGCTGTGGAGAATAAGTCAGACTGCAAAGGTGGATATCAGGTGGAAATGTGTTTTACAGGTTACACACAGCCTTTACTGGCTCCTGGCACCTGTTAATGCTGGGGTCACTGGATGTGTTAGCAGCAGTCAGAAGGCTGAGGCAAGAGGATTGCTGTGAGTTTGAGGCCAGCCTGGGCTACATAGTATGTTCAAAGCCAACCTGAACTATAAAGCAAGACCTTGTCTCAAAATAAAACCAAACCAAACCAAACAAGAAAAAGTAAAAAGAAAGCTGGAATTGACTTCTGCCTTCGGATGCTAAAGGAGGCAAAACAAACCTTCCTGCCTGTGAAGAGAAAAGAGGCTACTGGGGAGCATCATGGCTGAATTCTGTGGTGAAAGTGGACATTGCTGTTTTGTTGATATGATTAAAACATTTCTTATGAGTATCTTGGGATAATTTTTAAACTATATTTATATGATTAACTTGCTCTTCTGCTGTATTGTTTGTGCTGAAATGTAACATCTGGGAGACTGAAGAAAAAGAAGAAAAAAATTGTAACAGGTGTTTTTAAAATCCAAGTAGCTGCAAGGCTACAACAGAGAACCAGTAAGTTTGAGAATACATTTTTGGTAAGGAAAAATTTTGTACAGTAAAATAATTATTTGTCCTGAGGTAAAATGCCTAGTTGGCTCCAAAAAAGACGAGGAAAGATAAGAGCAAAATTAGAAGGTTGCATTAAGTCGAAGAAAATTTGTAGAGAATGAAACATGAGAAAAAATTTTTATATCTAATTTAGTTATAATTAGAGTATTAAAGAGTTTTTAAGATCAAATTTTGATGCTAGAATCACTAGAATCTAATTCTTTGTTTAACATTGATCTGCTTGTACAAAATTAGCAAGATTTACAAGAGTTGCCCTAGGAAACAAACTTTTGTGATTTTTTTTCAACATTTTTTCATGTTTTCTGCTATTGCTAGTTTTTAATTATGTGGGGGGAAATCTACCTTTGCCATCTAAAACCTGGTCTGTGCCTTTTTGTTTTAAGTAGTTCCAACAAGTAATAAGTCTGTTTGTAGTCATTAGCAGGGTTTCCTAAACTTGTGAAAAGTCTAAAATTATCTTTTGATTTTTTTTGTCGGTGATGTTATCCTGAATAGAATTGTTACAGTGCCACACTGATAATCAAAAGGATTGGATATTATTAATCTGAGGAATACATCTGTAAACAAAAGAAAGCCCACTGGTCCTGATATAATGTCAGTCATGATTGTTATCTTAGAATACTGTATAAAACACAGACGCTCCCCATTTAACAACCTACCTGTTTAATGACTGTTTGGACTTACAACCCACTGCGTGGACTCACTTATGTATAGTTCTGTACATCTTGTTTACAGACCTCAGGGTCTTTTTTTAATACAGTACACCTTGTTTATATACTACAGTGCTGTAATTTTTTATTGCACTGTACAGTACTGTAGTTTTATGCTCTGTTATGCATTACAGTTCTGTATGTAAGAGTTATACAAATAAAAGCAATCATTAAGTTGGAGTTTCCTTTGACCATTTTCTTTGCTCTGAATATTGTAATGTACATATTATACATGATTCCTCATTTAGTGACCAATTCAATTAAGGTCCAGTCACAGGCACAGAACTTGATTGTTAAACAAGGAATGGCTATAAGTAACTGAATTGTTCTGTCAGTTACTAAATTCATCAGAATTCTAACCATGGCTGTTCTAAGTCCTTTGTTTCTTTTTTTTTTGGTACCAGGGATTGAACTCATGATCTCATGTTTGCCAGGCAGGCGCTGTGCTGCTGAGCTATATCCCTGACTCTGTTCTAAATCTGTTATCATTCACAGTTTTGATTCTTCGACGCTCTTACCATCAGATTTGTGGGAAAGACTCTTAAATACTACTGACAAATTGGTTCTTTCTTTGATTATCTTTGGTAAAAATTGGTATTAACAAAAATTTTTCCTTGATTCAAAACTGTTGTACAAATTGAATTGATTTTGCTCTTGTGGGTTGTGTATCATACTCCAGTTAGACTTAGTTTAGGAACTGCTCCTTCTACATCTCTTTGTTGTTCAAATGTGAAAAGGGATATGACACCGACTCAACCATCAATCACTTCCCCTCCAGCATGAGACCTGTTACGAACAACAACCAGAACAGTATTCTGGCAACAAAGGACAGTTTTTTAAAAAAAAGTAACTACAGGATGATTGATCAGTGATGCCTCCAGAAATAATCTTATACAGACAAGAGAGGACATAGGGAAAGTGTAAGTACTGTCAAATCAAGATAGTCACTCGTGTCAGTCCTACCAAAAATTAAAGCAAATAGGTTGTGAAGGAAGGGTCCTTACTCATGTATACCTGTTGGTAACTAGCACAAAAGATTGTGTCAAAATCCTAAGTTTGGCAAAGTAAATTTGAGTCTGATTTAATAAAACTGCCATTGGAAAATTCAGATCTTGAGACGTTCACACTGAACATAATTTTATGTACCAAGGACAGTACAGAGCTGGTATTGATGGTAGTCCCAAAAAAAAACAATAACTGAATTGATTTCTGGGTGTACAGTGAGCTGTCTTTGTCCTCCTTTACTATCCTCCCATGACAATACAATCAGATTCCTTGATGCCATAGAAGCAAATGTTATGCTGGAGTAACACACCCACTGAGCTGAGGCACAACTGGACAATGTTCTAAGAACTTGGACTTAAATTTATTTTGTTTTCTTGGACTTAAATTTATGTTCTAGGAGCTTGGATTTAAATTTGTTTAATGACACTAAATATGTCTTTTGCCTAATACAGAAACAAATGAACATAGGTAAAACCGTGCTACAGATACAGTGTTTGATGACCTGGAGTGGCTAAGTGCCATAGAGGTAGAAGTAAGAAGGAGAGTTCCTCTCTGTCTTGAGAATAATGGCAGTACATCTCTCAGCCCTCTGTAAATGTGGGATGGACCCCCCATGAGTTGATGCAAACCACTGTATTTGTGTGTACTGACTTATCTGGAAAAATATTTTATTCAATCTGCTTGCAGTGTTAGCAGAACTTGTCACAAT